>JACEEU010000720.1:18311040-18580999 GCA_016630915.1 Callionymus lyra | reverse complement strand
ACCAGTCCCTGGAGAGGACAGGTTCTTTGTAACTGCAATTTGAGTGTAACCAAATTTTGTTGTCGTCGACCTGGAACCTTACTCCCCGACAGGAGGAGTGTTCGGTCCTGGTTCAGCTCACAGTATATGGGTCAAGTTATATACCAGGACTAGAGATGAAAAGAAGAAAAAAATGGTTAAATGTTGGAGAGAAAAGAAGTAGGATATAAAGTAGGATATCAACATGTGAAATGAGGCCATGATGATATAAATATATCTTTAAATCTAAAAGTGTTTCTTTTTAAACACATGATTTCAGATTCTCCTGTAAACATGTGACAATCTTTCAAAGAACTTCAGACAAAACAATCTGCAGCCGTCGCTCGTATTCAGTGAAACATGCAGAAGAAAGCGTGTAAAGGGACGTGTTGCTGCAGCTGTAAGTCATAGTATATGATCATCATCCTCCATGTTCTTTATGTTCTCAACTCCCCCTCAGCAACCCTTTGTCCAGACATGTCACATTCATGACAAGGAAGAAAGAGACGAGTGATTACAGTCGGAAGTCCACAGGAAATACCTGAACAAGAAGAATGTGGTTTAAAGAAGCTCAGAAGGAGAGGTTTTAAGATGTAGCGACACATGAAAGTCCAGTCTGACGAACTTCAAGGCATTTACAAGAATTGAACCTTGTAATCATCGAGCAGTGCAACTTGTTTTGTTCAGCCATTAAGTCGAGAAGCTCCAACCTGCAGCCTGGAGCCTGGAGCTCACGTCATTTAAATGGTCTTCGTCGTCGTGAGTGTGTCGTGCTTAGCTTCAAAGAAAGTCGAAATGGTGAACATCTTTGGAAAACGATGGAGGTAAATTAGGGCCTTGTCTTTTTGACCAAACATTTTAATTGAAAAGGAACATACATAACTCTCTTTAATGAAAGTGTTAAAAGGTTTTTAAAAAATAAATATTTGTATACTATTTCGTATTAAATATTTTTATACCCTATGTAGGTCAGTAAGTCATCTTTCTTTGTACACAAACCATGTGTTTTCTGCACACAGGATTTCTAATTGCAGTACCTAAGCACATAACATGAGTATTCATGTAAGAAAGTTTATAAGTAATAGTCATTTGTAAAGTGTCTTTCTAGACCAGGGTCACAAAGTGCTTATGTAAATACAGTTTACATTTGAATTAAAACAAATAAAAAGTGTTTTTGATGTGTCTGATCATTTTCCTTGTGAGCCATCATTATATTATTCAACTTTTATTACAATTATTTTATGTCTAGACTCACAATTTTAAGACGGTGTGTGATTCCTAATAAGGAGGAACACAGCGCTGAGGTATATATTTGCCCATCTTGCAAATATAAAGGTGAAAGTCACATGGTTAACAACCATATGCAGGGACATTCAGCAGTGAGGCACAAAGGTAAAAAATGTTGTTAGATTAAAAATTATTAAACACTATACGTATACGCCATACTTAAATGAACGCTAAAAGATAATCAAAATATAAAGTATAAATTACTAGCTTCATCTAAAAGCTTAAACGTTTGAATTCACGTTCACAATCAACATTTCACTCCAGACTGATTTACACTGTTTCAAGACAAGCTTGAAACAGAATTAGAGACATGACACCGGGTATTTAAAAAACGTCTGTTCATCTGCCTTTTCGCACCTTGGGTCGTGGATCAAAGAACGAAGGGGGACACATACAGGAGGGGGGGGCTGGAAGACGAAGGCCCCCACCCGAGAACATTTGAATAGAAGATTGCAAGAGAGCAAGTTAGGAAGTTTGCTCTGCGGGTGATCGAGACACAGGCAAGTTGAAAGAACCATTTGCCCCGGAAGAGATGACCCCGGGGCGGGAAATTTGCCTTAAATATCGCGATGTTTCTACAGCTTGAGACCTTTTCTCCGGGACTATTGACCTGTAAAGTCGCCGAGAGAAAGTGTGTCCGAGTTGAATGAGTTGTAAATTGGTTCCGCTTCTAAGGCAAAGAAAAAGATAGCTTGTTGTTCTTGTGGTGGTGTGGTTTGGTTTTCCATTACCACTCTCTAAATAGTAACCATAGATTGAATAAAATTGGCTTGGGATTCTTTCAAGTGGCAAACTAAGCTCCATTGGCACGTTATAGAGGCATTTATATCACCCCTTTAGAGACAGCTTGAACCCCGAGAGTACGAATGGAATGTTTTCTTTAAAAAAGCTTTTCTTGGTTAAATAATGAAGTTTTTTATAGGTTACACTGCCTTATGAGTACTTATATTATGATAAAAAACAAACTTTCTTGATTAATGCAACGTTAACGCTAATGTGTTTTTCAAGTTTTATATAAAGAAATTTATAGATAAGCTTTCTTGAATTTCTATTGGCTAAAAAATAGATTTTTTTCTTGTAAGTTTTATGCTGCGAGTTTATTTTAAAAAAGAGTAAAAATGGCTTACTTGGTCTTTACCAAGTTATATGAAAAAGTAGTTTTACGGTCAACTACCGTAGACTTCTATTGGTTGAAAAAGGCGTTTTTTGCTTGTGAATTTCATATTACAAGTTTTTTATAAAGAATTTTAATCATTATAATATAAAGTATTCAATCATGTTATAATTTTTTGGGGAAGGAAAAAAAGCATTTCCTGCGAGGATTGGTGCCAGAAGTTTATTAAAACAAGTTGAAATACTCTTGTCGTTTCTTATGTTTACGTTGGTTGCATAGTGAGTACCTATATTGTGATAAAAAAAATGCGATGCTAATGCTAATGCGTGTTTTTCAAGTTTTGGGTAAAGAAATTCTTCAGTTTCTATTGGGTTAAAAAAGAGCTTTTTCTTGTAAGTCCTACAAGTTTGTTTTTTTTTTAAAAAAGGGTAAAAACAGCTTTCTATAGGTAAACATAGTTTTCTGGTTATTATCTTAGAAACTTCTATTGGGTTAAGAGGCGTTTTTGCTTGTGATTTTTATATCATAAGTTTTTTTTAATCAATTTTGTGATTATAATATAGGTATTCAAGCATGACAGTTATTTTATAGAGAGGGAGAGGAACAGTTTGTGTAAAAAATAAATAAAATAAAAATAAATAAGGGAAAAGATAAAAATAAATAAAATAATAAATGGATTTATCTGAACTGCGGGTAAAATGGCAGTCTGGTGGAATAGGATCATCATGTGGTGCTGTATTGTTTCACTCTGTAAGTTTATATGTGGAAAGAATGAGTCTATTCGATCTGCCTGAAGTCTGCCTGACTGGGACATGGAGATGCCTGAAGGAGATATTCTAAAAGAAACTGTGAAAAACATTACCATAGAATTTGAAGTCATTAGGGGGAGAAGAACAAGCATGTTGTTTAGTGAAAAAATGCAAATTGGCTCTTTTAGAAAAAACAAAAACTGATAAAGACAGATTTTCTATGCAGATTGAAATGGTAAAACTGAAGTAATGGCACCAGTGAAAGCTGCTAAAAAGGAAGTTGTTGATGAAAATAATGTTACTGAAAAAACAGATTCACCACCACCTTCCCTAGAAGGTGGAAACCAAAGACTAGATCTACAACTGTCAGGAAAAAAATATTTTGAACTTTATGCCCAAAGCACTTTCTGCTGAATTGCAAGAAATGGTAATAAAAAAGAAAGTGCAGCTGATGATGGATCAAGATGGTAATGAAATAGACAAAACAAAAA
Source organism: Callionymus lyra (assembly GCA_016630915.1). Classification (NCBI taxonomy): domain Eukaryota; kingdom Metazoa; phylum Chordata; class Actinopteri; order Syngnathiformes; family Callionymidae; genus Callionymus; species Callionymus lyra. The sequence continues at coordinate 18,577,340 of JACEEU010000720.1, read as the reverse complement.
TGATGAATTTAAAAGAGATTATGGATAATGTAGCAATAATAACACACAGGCAAAAAATTCTCACAAGAGATCTGTTAGACACAGCAGAAAAGACAATTAGCAGATCAGTAGAGATAGTAATAAGACAAGTACATTAAAAAAGCAAAATTACAGTGAGGAAGGAAGCAGCATTAAGAATGAGGAACAAGAAAAACATTGTAATTATAGACTTGACCCAGGCACACCACTAAAACCCTCTAAACATATAATTAAAACTACAAAAGGTGAGAAAGGGACACTGAAAGGGAGATCAGATGGATTGGAGGGAACAAGCCTTTATGGACAGTTTCCTCTAGTGGTGAAGAATGGTAGAAAGAGGGATTATACTGATTACATCTCCTCAACCGTGATAAATGTGCATTACTAACTGAATATGTTAAGTTGTATAATTACAGAACAGGAGATGTCTTAAATCAGACTTGCTGCAGGGCTGCACAGAGGCTGGAGCAATTTGTGTTGTGAGGACAGTATGGAACATAGGACACGGACCCCCTGCTGACATTCCACAGGTTGTAAACAATTCCACATGAGCTGTGATGCAGCAGAGGAGATGATGTCAGGCTCATGGAGAAAGGTGACTCCTGTGTCCATCAGTTGTAAGTTGTAAGTAAGGGGGAGAATTTTGAGTAGAAGTGGATGTGTGAATCAGTTGCTGAAATGGTCGGTTAAGAAAGTTCTGTGGATAAGTAATGATAAAAACATTTAGTCAGAAGGAAAGATGTTTTTCGGGGCAAGACGGTGATGCACAGAGGATTCTATTTGACTTTGAAAAAACATTGCATTACAAAGCCCATGATATATGTTTTTTATCAGGAATTTGTTAATTACAGAAGTTGAATTTATCAAAGTGAAAATGGTGCATCCGTACTGTACAATGAACAATCTCATTTAGAAGGCATGTTCTGACAGAGAAGTCTTAGCAACATAAATAAATAGTGGTGACATTCATTTGAAAAAAAAAAAAAAAAAAGTTTTCATATAAAATAGATTTAGGTTTTAATTCAATGGTAAAATAAGGATTTCCAAGGTTCAGCACAGGTGAGGTCAGACAGCATAACACCCCAGTTTCAATTCTGCTGAAATAAAAGTGGTATGTTTTGCTTGTATTTAACACATATGTGTCTAGTCCTCCTTTGCAGAATATAGTTGAAGGAGACAAAGGAAGCCTAAAGACTGACCTAACAAAAGTCATGGAGGATCCAGGTTTGAATTTGCATTCAGGTGGAGATACCTGGAATGTGACACAGCAGGTGGTGGCACCAACACCTGTGCAGAACAGTCGTACCACCATAAGAAGAAAACCTGGTAAAATAACATCTTAAGACTCTCACAGGGTTCCACAAGGAGGACTACAGCAGAGACGATGTAGTTAAACATGGGGAGTTGGATCAAGGTGATCTATGAGATGATCCAACACGTCCTCACACCCGAGGCGTCATACCGTCCGACACCGTGCAATTCCCCCCAGGCGTCACTAGGGTGACGTTAGAGGGGGGACAAAAACGTTGGTTTTAGCCTACCCGGGTCACCCAGTATTATACAGAGCAATCCCCGACGTCGGATTCAAACGACCTGGGTAACATTTGACGCGTCGCCCAACTATTTGTTGCCATGGTAACGTGACATGACGTAACACTATTGTCATTTGGCTACCGTAATTCTAAAACTATGAAGCGCACTTGAAATTTTTAATGTCAACAGTGCGATTCTACCCCCGATTGTGCTTAACGACCTCAATCTACTTTGAGGTCGTACACGACGACCATAAATCGGAAAAAAAAATGCTTCACTCAACTTCCGCCAAACCTCCGGATGTTGACGTCAGACTTGTTGTTACTCGTCCCAGAACATGCGTTTTTGTTGCCCACGTTTGTGCAGTAAATTGACGGAACCAGGTGCGCGTCACTCGTCTATTGAGGTAAGATATAATTATTGCTTTAAGTCGACTCAGAAATAATGTTTCATTGCCTGTAATGTAACTTTCTGTGGTGCGTTAACACGAGAGCTAGTTCGCTAAAACATAGCTTTTTAAAATTATAATGGAACTCACACACGTATTTTGTTTGTTATTTCGAAAGGACAAACATATATTTATATTCCAATAAAAAGTTTGCTATATTGGTAGGTCATGGTAGGCAATTTATTTTATTAATATTCAAGATATTGATTTCATTTATCACTTCCTATTAATACAGATAACATATTTATCATATTTAATTATATAACTATATGTTTATTTGAACCCTTTTGGATGAGGGATTTGATCTGTTGTTGTTTTCTTTAAATGAAAGAATATATATAAAATAATAATGAAAAGTATTTTAAATTCCAGCATAAAGAGGTAAACCAGATGGAAACACCATAAAACAATGGATGAAGGAAACATGGAGAGCTTATCTCTGAATGCATGCTCAAGTATACTTGCTTGTATTTATTTATTTATTATATTTAAAAGGGAGCACTATTATGTTTTTGTCTTGTTTTTGCATGGAAGTGACCTGCAAGAACTGCCCAGAACTCCAGACCTGCTTGACATGAAAACTTTATCTCTGTGGTTCCTGCCAAATGATTTCAAATGTGAATTAAGTGAGTAAGTAATATTTGTAAGCATAGTGAACACAAACTTGTAAACCTACAGCACATCCCATCATGGAAATAATCTAAAATGCAATTCTATGTTCTTTTCTATGTGAGATGGAGTGCTGCATATCAGGTGCTGGACTAACCATCGGAGGTGGAAAGGGTCAAAATGTCAGAAGCAGGTGAGATGGTTACATCATACACACTTTGGTCATTAAAATAGTCATGTTTGGTAATAATGATAAATACATTTCTGTGGCAGGACGCACTGACATGCTGACGCTTATGGTCAAGGTTTTCTGGCTTCTGTTGTTGGAACCACTTGGTCGTGCCCATCAAGGTGGTAGGTACCAGACTGAAGAGGCTTTTTCAATAGATTTTACACTTCAAATGATCGGAATCATACGACTTCATTAATACAATGTTTTCCAGGTTCTGTTGACTTTCGGACAAAGAGGATTCATTCGTTCAGCTAACACAACTACAGTCCTGTATTACAGATGTCAAGTCCTGGATGACCAAAAACTTCCTCCTACTGAACTCGGAAAAGACTAAGGTTTTACTAGTTGGTCCGCAAAATCTCAGACAATCATTAACTAATGATCTAGCTTGACAAAATGGACTTGCTCCTGCTACTAGCACCACTGTAAAGAATCTGGGTGTATGCTTTGACAAGGACTGTCAATGTGTGTCAATGCGTGCCTACGTATATATATATGTGTGTATGTGTATAGACGTGTACATATATGTGTGTATGTGTATAGACGTGTGTGTGTGTATATACTGTATGTGTGTGTATGTGTATAGACGTGTGTGTGTGTATATGTGTGTATGTGTATAGACGTGTGTGTATATGTAAGTAAGTAAGTAAGTAATATTTATTTATATAGCGCTTTTCGAGACCAGGGTCACAAAGCGCCTTAACAATCAAAACAATACTCAAAACAGTACATATTTCAAAGATCAAAGACAACACCGAGAACAACACAGGAGTTCGAGAAATTCAAGGAAAAGCCTGAACAAATAGAAACGTCTTAAGATGTTTCTTAAAGGAGTCAGTAGACTCCATCAAGCGCAAAAGAGAGAGGAAGATTGTTCCAAAGCTTAGGAGCAACAGCCTGAAAAGATTTCTCTCCTCTGGTCCTGAGCCGTGTGCGTGGAACCATAAGTAGATTCTGATCCACAGACCTCAGAGACCGAGCTGGGGTGTAAGGCTGGATCAGATCAGTGATGTAAGGAGGAGCCTGACCATGAATAGCTCTGAAAGTAAGAACCAGAATTTTAAAGTTGATCCTGAAAGAAACTGGAAGCCAGTGAAGAGTTTTAAGGATCGGAGAAATGTGAGTTCTCCTACTTGAGCGGGTCAGAATTCTCGCTGCAGAGTTCTGAATCAACTGCAGACGAGACAGCTCCTTCTTGTTAAGACATGAAAACAAACTGTTACAATAGTCCAGACGAGAAGAAACAAACGCATGGATTACAAGCTCCAGATCATGTTGTGACAACATTTTCCTAAGTTTAGAGATTTTTCTCAGTTGAAGGAAACAGTTTCTGGTCAGTTTTCTGCAGTGTTGAACAAGAGACATGTCTTTATCAAATACAACACCCAGGTTTCTCAGGCTCAGTTTGACAGACTGACCTAAGTCACCCAAGTACTGACTCAACCCTGGAATCTTATCATCAGGAGCAATCACCAGAGTTTCAGTTTTGTCCACATTAAGCTGTAAAGTGTTTTCACTCAGCCATTGTTTGATTTCTAGCAAACAATTGACTAAGCTGTTCAGCCTTTGGGGCTCAGTTGGGTCAAAAGAGCAGTAGAGCTGGATGTCATCAGCAAAAATGTGATAAGAAACATCTGGAAATCTCTGAATGATTTTACCAAGGGGAATCAAGTACAGCAAAAACAATAAAGGACCCAGAACAGAACCTTGAGGGACTCCACACAACAGATCTGCCGATTCAGACCTCATTTGATTGGCAGATACACTAAAACTGCGCCCAGAAAGGTAAGATGAGAACCATTCTAACACAGACCCAGACAGTCCCACTTCATCCCTTAGTCTTCTCAGCAGGATCTGGTGATCAACTGTGTCAAAGGCTGACGACAGATCCAAGAGAACCAGAACAGTGAATTTACCAGAGTCAGCCGACATCATGATGTCACTGGACACTTTCAATAAAGCTGTCTCCGTAGAGTGATGTTTACGGAAGCCAGACTGAAACTTCTCATGGATGTCGCTCTGATCCAGGAACAAAGACAGCTGCTCGGACACCACCTTCTCCAAGATCGTGGACAAGAAAGGGAGCTTAGAAATAGGCCTGAAATTACTGAGGTCAGTTGGGTCTAAGCCTGGTTTTTTGAGCAGAGGCTCCACAATGGCATGTTTAAATGCATTGGGAAAAACCCCTGTGGAAAGGGAGAGGTTCACCATATTGGTAACCCAGGGGCCAATTACATCAAATACTTTGATAAAAAGCCTACAAGGAAGGATGTCATCTGAGCAAGAGGAGGGTTTCATCTTGTTCACTAGTGCCGAAATAACACCCAGAGATACAGCAGTGAAGGATGACCAAGGGCACCGTTTTTTCTGAATTTTCAAGTTTGATTTAACAGGTGCCACTTGATCCAGTATTTCAACACAATGATCAGTGTAACAGTGAATCAAACTGTCCACATCTGGACAGTCATCAAAGGAAAGACGGTCAAACATAGCAGAAAAACTGTCTGCAGTATCGGCTGAGATGACACGCCTCTGAGACCTAACTTTCAAAGGCTTAATTCAGGGATGAAGTCCAGGTTGAACAAGACAAGAGAATGATCACTCAGATGGACATCATGTACAGATACATTAGAAATGTTCAGGCCAAGAGAAAAAAATAAGTTAAAATTGTTTGTTTTTTTGGTATATTTTGGTTTTGGTTTTGACGTGGGTGTGTTTTTTTTTTTTTTTTTTTTTTGGGTTTTGTGTTTGGTTTTTTGTATATATATATATATATGTGTGTACGTGTATAGACGTGTGTGTGTATATATATATATATATATATGTGTGTACGTGTATAGACGTGTGTGTGTGTATATATATATATATGTGTGTATGTGTATAGACGTGTGTGTGTATATATATATGTGTGTATGTGTATAGACGTGTGTGTGTATATGTATGTGTATATGTGTGTATGTGTATAGACGTGTGTGTGTATATGTGTGTATGTGTATAGACGTGTGTGTGTGTGTGTATATGATTGTAGCAGGACGAGGCTGTTTGCATTCCAGCCAATCCCGTCTTAGCCTGCTGGTTAAAAGGGGGCGGTGCGCACACTTCTCTCTCGCTCTGAATGGCTGGAGGCTGAGTTCCCACCTCAATCAGCGTCCTACGCTTCCGCTTCCGGGGTCAGAGGTAGGCTGTTGGCGACGACTGTGTTTCTCTCGTGCTGTGTCTCAAATCGCATACTAATCTTAGTATGCTAGAAGTTAGTATGCATCAGTTTAGTATGCATACTAACTAGTACGCAAATTCTCCGCAGATAGTATGTCTCAAATCAAACCCTGAAGCTACACACTAACCGGAAATCACATGACAGCTTCTTCTTCTACTTCTATTTAACGATGTTTCAACCAGCTGTTTGAACGCTATCGCCGACACCTGCTGGCAGCACGTATTGCAACTTTGGAAAAAGAAATAAAGAAAAAATATGAGAATCTAAATAATCGCGAGATATTTAAGCTGGTATCAGCAGCGAAGACGTGTTTATCCTCCTACTGCTGCTGAAAATACACATTTAAGTATATGCATATATATGCATTTATATATGACGTAACTTCCGTTTAAAACGTCACTAAAATGGCGGCTGTTTAGTATGGTTAGTGTCCATCGAACCATGCTAGTTTTGTGGGCGTGTTAGTATGCCAATTTAGTATGCATGGCGCACTAAATTTCGCATACTAAGAATTGAGACACACTAACGTACTAAAAATACTAACTTTTAGTACGCTAGTATGTGATTTGAGACACAGCATCGGTGTGTTCTGTCCAGCTCTGTGGTAAGCTCATTGATCCTTTTGATAGATTCCTCTCTGGGTGTGTGCTTGGCTGCGTGTTGCTTCCCCTCTGCAACTTCGTTACGAAGTGGGTGACGCCGTTTCGTGCCGTGCTCTCCAAGAATGTTTTGATCGGTATGTGGCTAGGTGATTAGCACATATGGAGCTTTCCTCCTCCGGTTTTTTAGTTTATTTTTAACTCTGCTTTTATTGATCCCCCTAGGTCACTTAGCGCAGCCTCCGCTAAGACCACCCGCTTAATTCACTGCTGTTTTGTCTTGGGTTGTTTATTTAATCTTCACCCGGAACTGCTGGGACGGATCGGGTGGCAACGATTCGCCCTCCCGACCACCTCTGTGTCCCGACGGCCGACTGTGTGTGTGATTGGCTAATCGCACTAAGTCGAGCGAGCGACAGCGGACTGAGGCTCTGTGTCGCAGTTCTCCCCGGACTTCTAAGTTCTTACTTGTGTTCAATTTTGTTTACGTTTATTTCAACTGTCTGTTTCATTCCGTGTGACTATTTTGATCATTCTGTGATTTGCTGATTTGTCATTTGTTTAGTTTTACAGTTAGAGTATATTCATTTGTATTTTGTTCGTCGTTGTCGTCACTCATTGTTAAAGTGTCATTCTCTATCTGCTCAGGAGCTGCCGTACTGCGGTGTCGGATTGGTGTCCCGGTGGTGGTGTTTCCCCCCCTTCTTTTGCACGTGGGTTTTGTTTGCTTTGTAGTGTTCCCAGGGATCCCCCCTTTTTTTGTCGGACATCTCTCACCGTAGGTGTCAGCCCTGAGTAAGGTAGTCGTAACCAGCATTGTTATTGTGGTAAAATAATATATATAAATAATAAATAGTCTTACTGAATTACTGTCTCTGCTCCTTTCTCACGAATGAACCTATGTGCTTACCTTTATATTAATACCCTCTGGGTGAAATTCCCAGGGTGGCGTTGTTGATGAACACACAATTACATAAACCATACTGTATCCATGCTCGTGCTGCCACATACTGTATATATATTGTAACGATCCTGTTTGTTCTGTTCATTAATGTTGCAGGCACTTTAAGAAGGTGAGTCTTTGCGCAGTTGTTGTTAGAGAGAGTTCACGTTCAACTTGGGGTGTGACGAACGAGCGGCGTTGGTTGTGGCCGAAACAATAACCTCACTGTGTACAGCGAATAAAGAAACTATATCTGTGCAAGACAACCGACTGGTGGTTGTGTGGAGGACCAAACGTTACATTGGTGTCAGAAGCGACTTTTTCGAACCTGCTCATGAGGCGAAGCTAACGGTTATTAGCAACGAACTTTGCTAACGAACGTCGCCGGTATATACGGGAAAGTGAAGAGCGAAAGTGAGGAGATGGACGTTGGTGCGAGACGACGGGACCATGCTCAACAGTTAAGAGATGCTGTATTACAACTCTCAGAAGAAGAATGTGCATCAATGCGTGCACGGTGTGGTCGCCCACGGCAACAGAACACCTTTGTTAGCCGGAGCAGGTCTTGGAGACGAGATGGACGACCTCATGGTTGAGACACTCTGAGAGGAAAACTGTTTTGTCGTTTAAAATAACCTTTGACATGAATAGTAAAATAAATCATTGGAAGAAAACACTTTAAACATAAAGATGTTTAGATCTAAATCTAATTAAAGTACCTTTTTTTTTTTTTTACTAAATAAAGGACTTTTGAACCAAAGAAATGTATCTTGTAACCGGAAATTAAAAAAAATAAAATGATAATAATTTACAATTAAGAAAACAACTTGAATAAAGACATTGGAGAATAAAATTTAAAGTTTGTCCCTAAAATAATTTGTTTTTTTCTTTGTTAATCTTGTCAAATGAATCAAATAAAAATAAAAATTCAAATAAATTTTATTAAAGCAAACATCTAAAACTCGAATGAATAAAAAACATGTGTTCTAAAGCAAAATATTATTATCTCTCAAATATAAATAGACATTTTCTTTTTAGTTTGTATTTTTACCAGAAATAATGAAGAAAAAACATACAAATAAACCCTAATTTAAAGGAAAAAATGTTATCTTGTACCCTGAAATAAATCAAAGAAAAGAAAAAAAAAATTAAAAAACAATAAAATTAAGTTTTTTTTAAGCAAAAAATATATTTTTCCCCAGAAATAAATATACAAATAAAACACCATTTTAAACTATTATTTAAAAAAAAAATTTTAAAGCAAAAATGTAAAAATCAAATAAATAAACTTAAATGAAAAAAATGTCATCTTGTCGCTCAGATAAATAAACTTTTATTTTATTTTAATATATATATATATATATACAGTATATATTTTAATTTGTATTTTCCCCGGAAATAATTAAAAAAAACATAGAAAATTGAAAGCTACTTTAAGTTACTTAACTTAACTTTACTTTTACTTTAAAGCAAAAAATGTAAAAAGAAATTCAAAGAAAACACGTTAAAATTAAACATTTTTAAGGGAAAGATTTAGCACCTTTAAAAAAACATCCATATATTCTTATGTGGCGTCAGGGTTGAGTCAGTGTTGGAGTCAGTGATGGGTCAGTGTTGGGTCAGTGTTGGCGTCAGGGTTGAGTCAGTGTTGGAGTCAGTGTTGGGTCAGTGATGGGTCAGTGTTGGGTTAGTGATGGGTCAGTGTTGGCGTCAGTGTTGGAGTCAGTGTTGGGTCAGTGATGGGTCAGTGTTGGCGTCAGGGTTGAGTCAGTGTTGGAGTCAGTGTTGGGTCAGTGATGGGTCAGTGTTGGCGTCAGGGTTGAGTCAGTGTTGGAGTCAGTGTTGGGTCAGTGATGGGTCAGTGTTGGCGTCAGGGTTGAGTCAGTGTTGGAGTCAGTGATGGGTCAGTGATGGGTCAGTGTTGGCGTCAGGGTTGAGTCAGTGTTGGAGTCAGTGTTGGGTCAGTGATGGGTCAGTGTTGGCGTCAGGGTTGAGTCAGTGTTGGAGTCAGTGTTGGGTCAGTGATGGGTCAGTGTTGGCGTCAGGGTTGAGTCAGTGTTGGAGTCAGTGTTGGCGTCAGTGTTGGCATCAGTGTTGGAGTCAGTGTAGGCATCAGTGTTGGAGTCAGTGTAGGCATCAGTGTTGGTGTCTGTGTGAGTGTCAGTGATGGGTCAGTGTTGGTGTCAGTGATAGGTCGGTGTTGGTGTCAGTGTTGTAGTCAGAGATGGGTCAGTGTTGGCGTCAGTGTTGGTGTCAGTGGTGGGTCAATGTTGGTGTCAGTGATGGGTCAGTGATAGGTCAGTGTTGGGTCAGTGTTGGGTCAGTGTTGGCGTCAGTGATGGATCAGTGTTGGCGTCAGTGATGGGTCAGTGTTGGCGTCAGTGTTGGGTCAGTGTTGGCGTCAGTGATGGGTCAGTGTTGGCGTCAGTGTTGGGTCAGTGTTGGGTCAGTGTTGGCGTCAGTGTTGGGTCAGTGTTGGCGTCAGTGTTGGAGTCAGTGTAGGCATCAGTGTTGGAGTCAGTGTAGGCATCAGTGTTGGTTTCTGTGTGAGTGTCAGTGATGGGTCAGTGTTGGTGTCAGTGATGGGTCGGTGTTGGTGTCAGTGTTGTCGTCAGAGATGGGTCAGTGTTGGCGTCAGTGTTGGTGTCAGTGGTGGGTCAGTGTTGGTGTCAGTGATGGGTCAGTTATAGGTCAGTGTTGGGTCAGTGTTGGCGTCAGTGATGGGTCAGTGTTGGGTCAGTGTTGGCGTCAGTGATGGGTCAGTGTTGGGTCAGTGTTGGCGTCAGTGATGGATCAGTGTTGGCGTCAGTGATGGGTCAGTGTTGGCGTCAGTGTTGGGTCAGTGTTGGGTCAGTGTTGGCGTCAGAGTTGGAATCAGTGTAGGCATCAGTGTTGGTGTCTGTGTGAGTGTCAGTGATGGGTCAGTGTTGGTGTCAGTGTTGTCGTCAGTGTTGTCGTCAGTGATGGGTCAGTGTTGGCGTCAGTGTTGGCGTCAGTGTTGGTGTCAGTGTTGGTGTCAGTGATGGGTCAGTGATGGGTCAGTGTTGGGTCAGTGTTGGCGTCAGTGATGGGTCAGTGTTGGGTCAGTGATGGGTCAGTGTTGGGTCAGTGTTGGCGTCAGTGATGGGTCAGTGTTGGGTCAGTGTTGGCATCAGTGATGGGTCAGTGTTGGGTCAGTGTTGGCGTCAGTGATGGGTCAGTGTTGGCGTCAGTGATGGGTCAGTGTTGGCGTCAGTGATGGGTCAGTGTTGGCGTCAGTGATGGGTCAGTGTTGGCGTCAGTGTTGGTGTCAGTGTTGGCGTCAGTGATGGGTCAGTGTTGGCGTCAGTGTTGGTGTCAGTGTTGGCGTCAGTGATGGTGTCAGTGTCCGGTCTGTTGGGTCAGCACCTGCAGGGCAGTGAACACAGAGCAGCTGTGGTTGTTCTGGGTGAGAAGATAAGGATCTTCCCGACAGAGTCGCCCCTCGCCACAGCCGTAGAACGCCGACTGGATGGAGATGGTGGAGTGACGAGGACAGTGGAGCCTCAGAGGCTGCCCGTCACACGCCTGAGCAGAATGACTGCTGATGACTCTGGACAAATAGTCTGTTTGAAAATAAAATGTAGCCTGATTTTATAGACCTTGAGATATTCACAGGTCAAACAATGCAATATTTATAAAACAAATCTGTGTTCTTTTAAATATCATATAACACTTTTTAAATGCAAATTAATTAAAAAAGGAAACGTATTTCTAATTCAAATTGTATTTAGTTTTTTTGTTTTTGCCTCTATTAATACAAATTTAAGAATAAGTTAATACAAATGTTTATTTTTAACCAAGCCTGAAAATTATAATTTAAAGTCAAATAATGAAATTATGTTTATTTTTTATTATTATGTAGGACAAAAATGTATTAATTATACAACAAATTTGTGTTCTTTTATCACTTTAAGTATAGTACAGAGCTTTATCTAAATAAACACAATCCTAAAACATTTCTAAAGATTATATTTTAATTTTGCCTCTTTTTGAAACATTAAGTTAAGAATAGTTTAGTAAATAAATATGTTGGTTTTTTTTTAATCCAAGAATGAAAACTATATATTTTTCATTATAAATAGTATTTTTTAATTATTATTATTCATTTATATTATTATTATTCAATTATTCTATTCATTATCAGTTATTTTTCGTTCAGAAATATTAAAATATATATGTATTTTAATCCCAGACTGAAAACAATGTTTTAAAGTCAGTATCAGGTGGTTTTAATTTTTAATAAATATCAATAGCTACTGTGCTTTTATTTATATTATAATTATAATTATTATTATTACTATTATTATTATTATTATTACTATCATTATGAAGGACAAACTTTTTTTGTTTTGTTATGTTTACTCAGCCGTGAACAGGTCAAAAATGTATAATAATATAATATAATAATATAAGAAATATGTATCATTTTATCACCATAAACATTGATATAAAGCTTTTCAAGTAGTTATTATTATTAAATCATTGTTTATTCTTCTTTTTTTTTTTAGAAATATTAAGTCAGTGAAATGTTTATAAATATATAATATAATATGTAAATTCTTTCGGCCGAGACTGAAAATTATTGTTTTTGTTTGTAATAAATAATAATGGCTACTGGTCAATATTATTATTATTTTTAATTATTATTATTGTTATTATTATCGAGGAAAAGCCATTCTTTTCAAGATATGACCTGTAAAAATATTTCCATGTTAAGTTAGTTATGTTTAAATTTAAAAAATAAATCAATGGCCCCTCAGAGAATATAAAGTGGCCCTCGAGGGACACATTTAAAAAAAGCTATGAATCGACTGACACCCGGGATCTCAACCAGCAACCTTGATCTTACTGAAGTCCGCCAGCGAGGTTCTGCTCCACAGCAGGAGGGCGAGGGTGACGAGGCTCCGGTCCAGAGTCCGGGGTCATGACTCTCCTCCTCCGGGGTCACACCAGGATCATCTCCAGGTCCCTCCAGGGTTGATCCACCTCCACCTGTCCTCGCCTTGTGACGCACTTCCGGTCCTCAAGAGTTCCTAAAGTTCGGAGCAGCTGAAAGGAAAGTGTTGTTGACCCGGTTCTGGACTCTGGTCCAGAGAGAGGTGTGGGTGACAGCTGGACGAGTGGGCGTGGCCACAACTATTTTAATACTGGCCGCGCTGTGACGTCACACCTTGTATTTCCCACGCTTTATTTACACTAGAAATACATTTAAAGGCAGCGACATCTTGTGGCGCAGATGTAGAACACACACCTAAAATAAAAAATAAACCTAAACATGAATTGAGTTGTCGTTAAATCTGACGCAGAGGAAGAGAAAAGACGCATTTTAAAAATATTTTTTAAGGCGTATTTTGGGAGTATTGTGGAGAAGTGGGCGTGGCTAAAGGAGCGTCATTCCTTTAAATCCTGAGGAATGTTGTTGTCTCGTGGATGCGTCTCTGTGACGTCAGCAGTGACGCAGCAGAACAACAAGAAACAAGTCGAGGAGTGACCGTTACATTATGACCACCTGTGGAATGAATGATGTCAGGACTTTCGGCGCTCCTCACATTTTTTTTAAAGAAGAAAAATATCAAAAAGTGCAGAAAAATCGTGACTTTTCTCTGGCAAAGAGTGTCCGTGTGTCAAACTCGTTTAAAGTTTATATAAAAATGTAAAATAAATTTGTGATCATGTTAGTTTTGTAAACGTGGAAATAGTTTTTTGTCTCGATAAGAGAAATTGTTGTGAGGAATAACTAAACATTGAAGAATATTCTAACTCTCGTTTTCTTCATTTTTTAATTTTATACATTATTTATATTATATTGAGTATAGTTTCTAGTGAAGGTGCGCTCGGTTTGTTTAGCTGTGGTGAGCAAACCGAGCGCACCTTCACCTGAAACTACAACCAAAGAGTCTGTTTCAAAGTTGGTTCTCTAAAAAATATTCAGATTTTTAACAAAATACAATGTTATATATTTTCTTCTAGTCCAACAAATGATAGTAATGTTAACGTAGTACATTTTTCAGAATAAACTCTCTGGTGTCAATAATGTGAGGATATAAATAATGTAAGAAAACGAAAAGTTATTCCTCAAAAAAATGTCTCTTATTGAGACTTGATACCTAAATATTTAATTCTCTACATCACAATAAGATTTTAAAAAAAAAAAACGTAAAAATATGACAAGAACCAAACGTACCCAAAACCTTGAGACGCAGTGACGTATGACGTAGTCTCTTGCTATACAGTCTGATGACGTAAACAGGGTCAAATGTCATCCATGAATTAAAATAATTTAATTAATTAATTAAGTATTATTATTTCGTGGCCAATAATTATTTTTATTTTTTTACCAAGTCATGTCCGGGGCTCCGTATTAAATAATACCATAAATGAAAAAATATATATATTATAAGGGTCCAGTAGAAATAAACAATTTTATTATTACTTTGCACTAAATAACTTGTTTAAGATCGTTATTTTTATTGTTATTAGACCTTTTTGTCTCCTTTCTTCTTTTGATTTGTCCTTTTTTTTTATTAAATAAAATGTTTATGTTAATAGTAAAATATATATGAAATATTCTTTAGAATCTTCAAATAAAATAAATGAAATTATATTTAATAAATTTAAGACTAAAGTGTATTTTAGCATCTTCATTTAATTTATTAATTTAATTAATTTACCTTTATATAAAATTGTTAATTTGTCGTTTTGTTTCTTTAGGCTTGAAGGCGCTGTTTTAACAATATATAATAATAAATAAAAAGGAGGAAGAAAATTGTTGATTATTGTTAATGATGTTTATCGTCCATGAGGAAGGGCAGGCAGAGGTCACTGAGATCAAACACTACCTCGATCAGATTAAATCAATAATTCTGCTGCTGTGGAATGTGTGATATTTATAGAAAAAAAGAAAAAAAAAAAATAATGATGCACTTAATTGAAACCAAGAGCTTATTGAACTATTTTCATTCCTTTAATACACTAAACAACATTCATTTAAACTGTACATTCGCCTCCAGCTGAGAATCAAGCGCGGCCTGGAACAGGAGAAAAACAAAAAGATTAACAAAATTAAATAAACATATCATTGAAAGGCGAGACTCACGAGAACTCGTTTGGCTTCTTCTATCTTCACCGTCGCCAGAGACGGGTTCTGTGGACGTGTGAAGGAGAGTTACGAGTGAAAATAAAACAGTTTTATAAGACGTTTAAATGATTTGGAAGAATGAGAAAGATTGAACAAACTATAACAATAAAAACTGGCACATGACATGTGTGTGTTTTCCTCAAATAAACTAGTAATATTTCGTAATTTCTAATGTTTAATTGTGTATGTTTGCTGCACAGCTTAGAGCAGGCAAACTAAAAACATAATAACACAGTTGTATAAACTTCTGTGTTGACTTGTACTTATTTTCTTATTTAATACATTAAAGTAAACACTTGAAAAATAGAATAAATAATAATAAATGGAATTTTTTAAAGGTTTTCATGAATTGTTCAATTACATTTTAACAAAAAGGAAAAACTCCCCCATTTTATTTTTATTTTATATCTACATTATACATTATTTCAGAACAATAAATACTTTTAAACACAGTAAGTCATAATGAAGTTTTAAATCACACACAGGGATCAAATCTTTGATCACTCAACAGTACGTCTGACACTGTTAATAATCGCTCTATTTTCCCTTTTTCACAAAAAATACTACAAAAACTATGTAACTTTATCATCATTTTTTCTCTTAAAATCTAAATTAAAATGTTTCATGTGTAGTTTTTTTTTAAATTAATTCACATTTAAAACGAAATATGCTTTAAGTACAAAGTAATGAATATTTCCATTATGGTATAACTACACTTTTAAAACATATATATGTTCAACTGAGAAAAATCTCTAAACTTAGTAAAATTATGTCAAAACACTATAGTAACAGTTTATTTTGGTGTCTAAACAAGAAGGATGTGTCTCGCCTGCAGTTCATACAAAACTCTGCAGCCAGAATTCTGAGCCGCTCTAGTAGAAGAACTCACATTTCTCCTGATCCTTAAAACTCTTCACTGGCTGCCAGTTTCTTTCAGGAACATTTTAAAATTCTGGTTCTTACTTTCAGATCTATTCATGGTCAGACCTTCCATCAGTGATCTGATCCAGACTTTTTTTATTTTTAAATAAAATTATAATTACTGAGACAAACGTACAGGACTCAGGTCCATGTATGGCTCCAGTTTCTTCTTCAGTGGTATGATGTCCTGCTTCAGAGTCGACACTTCCTGTGGAGGAAACATCGAGAGGTTCAAACACAAGATGGAAAACGTTAGAAAAGATTCTGGGTTCGACCTCATTGAGCTGCATGATCGCCTGGTGACTGAAGGATTTGTCCATTTTCCTGGATTGAAGTTTATACTGCAGGAGGAAGAAAAATAGTCAGACTTCAAACAATGCAGTATATTTACATCTGATCGAAGCTAGTAAGAACTGAAGTGGAGAAGTACAATTATTGGAATTAGAATATCAAAGTATTTTGTTTTGAACAAAATATTTTTATTTTTTTAAATTAAATAATTATTTATCAGCCATTTATAACCATTCAATAAATACATTTTTGGGAATTGAATTATTCAATATAAAGAATTAAATGCTTGAAAAAAAAAATTCATTTTCATCTTCATTTTCCCTTTAAGAAAT
This sequence comes from Callionymus lyra, assembly GCA_016630915.1. Lineage (NCBI taxonomy): Eukaryota > Metazoa > Chordata > Actinopteri > Syngnathiformes > Callionymidae > Callionymus > Callionymus lyra. The sequence goes on along the minus strand of JACEEU010000720.1, from coordinate 18,561,038 downwards.
AAAAGACTTTAATAGCAAACATTTTGTTCCTCAAAAAAAAAATGATGAGCATAACTTTTTATATTGTCCCTGAAGTAAATAAACCTTATATTATAAATATTCTACACTATAAAAACGTATATGTGATTTAAATTAGAATAGCACCCCCCCTGTTGTGTGGGTTTACTCCGGGCACTCCGGTTTCCTCCCACAGTCGAAAAAACATACAGAGGGTTGATTGAGAACTTGAAGGAAATTGTCTATAGGTATGAGTGTGTGTGTGTGTGAATGGTTGTCTGTCTTTGTGTGCCCGGCGACAGACTGGCGTCCTGTCCAGGGTGTCCCCTGCCTCTCACCCTATGAAACTGGGATAGACTCCAGTCCCCCCCACAACCCCCATAAGTGATAAAGCGGTAGAAAATGAATGTATGAATAAAACAACAATTCAATTAAAACAAAAAATGTTGAATCGTTAAATATTCTGGTGACACTTCAATAGTTTAATCTCAAAATTTAAAAAAATGTATTCTATCACTTACTTCTGCTTTCTCTCGTCGGTTGTTCAACTCTTTTGCTTTCGCTCTCACAAAATCCATGTCCAGCAGTTTGCTCTCGGCCGTGGCGCTCTCCACCGACTGACTCTTCACAGCCTTCCTGATGTCCCTGGAGGAACATCCAAGGTGTCAATACGACGTTAAAGACGAGACGTGAAGACTCCTGTCTCACTCTTCCAGGCAGCTCCGCATCACCATGGTCGCCCCCAGACGCTTCCTCAGCGCCTTCGTCTCGCGCTCCAGCGTCCGGTGGGATTTCTGCGCCTCCAGAAGACGAGCGGTCAGTCTGTTCACGGCCGGGAGGAAGCTGAGCGAGACACGAACGTTAAAACTTCCCGGCGAAGAGTTGGACGACGGTCGGGGCGGATGAGGGAAAAAAAAAAAAAGGGGCGCACCTGCAGAGGGAGGTGTCTCTGACGGCGAGCACCATGGCGTTGTCCACCAACGCAGACAGATACTCGGTGGCAGGTTTAGACAAGCTGGCGCGAGAAAGACCGACGCCTTGTAGAAGCACGTCTTGTAGGTGAGAACCTTCAGGGAAAACACACTTTTAATGGATGCATTTGAAGGAAATAGTATACTAGAAATTCTGTCAAGTATACTCAAGTATAAGGAAGGATAGAAGTATAGATAGATGGATGGATGGAAGGATAGATGGAAGGATAGAAGTATAGATAGATTGATGGAAGGATAGAAGGATAAATAGAAGTATGGATAGATGGATGGAAGGAAGGATAGAAGGATAGATAGATGTAAGGAAGGACAGATAGATGTAAGGAAGGAAAGATAGAAGGATGGATGGATGGATGGAAAGAAGGATAGAAGGAAGGAAAGAAGGATAGATAATAGGATATACAGTATAGATGGATGGAAGGATAGATGAAGGATAAAAGTATAGATAGATTGATGGAAGGATGGATGGAAGGATAGAAGGATAGATAGATGTAAGGAAGGAAAGATAGAAGGATGGATGGAAAGAAGGATAGATAATAGGATAGATAGATGGATGGATGGATGGATGGAAGGATAGAAGTATAGATAGATTAGGCGCTATATAAATAGAGATTATTATTATTATTATTATTGATGGAAGGATAGAAGGATAGAAGGATAGATAGAAGTATGGATAGATGGATGGAAGAAAGGATAGAAGAGATGTAAGGAAGGACAGAAGAAGGATGGATGGAAAGAAGGAAGATAATAGGAAGTAGATGGATGGAGGATGGAGATGGAGGAGGAAGGAAGAAGTAAGAGGCGCTATATAAATAGAGAATATTATTATTATTATTATTATTGATGGAAGGAAGAAGTTGGATAGATGGATGGAAGAAAGGATAGAAGGATAGAAGAGTAAGGAAGGACAGTAGATGTAAGAAGGAAAGAAAAGGATGGAGGATGGATGGAAAGAAGGAAGAAGGAAGGAAGAGGAATAAAGGAAGATAATGGATGGAAGGATAGATGAAGGATAGATAGATGGATGGAAGGAGATGAGGGAAGAAGGAAGAAGATGTAAGGAAGACAGATAGATAAGGAAGGACAAAGGAAGATAGATGGATGGAGGATGGAGGAAGGAAAAGATAGTAGGCGCTATAAATAGAGAATTATTATTAAAGATGGAAGGATAGAAGGATAGAAGGAAAAGAGGAAATGGATGGAAGAAAGAAGAAGGAAGAAGAGAAGGAAGGAAGGAAGGAGGAAAAAAGGAAAAATGGATGGATGGAGGAGGATGGATGGATGGAAGGAAGAAGAAGAGTTAGGCGCTATATAAATAGAGAATATTATTATTATTATTATTATTGATGGAAGGATAGAAGTATGGATAGATGGATGGAAGAAAGGATAGAAGGATAGATAGATGTAAGGAAGGACAGATAGATGTAAGGAAGGAAAGATAGAAGGATGGATGGATGGATGGAAAGAAGGATAGAAGGAAGGAAAGAAGGATAGATAATAGGATAGATAGATGGATGGAAGGATAGATGAAGGATAGATAGATGGATGGAAGGATGGATGGAGGGATAGAAGGATAGATAGATGTAAGGAAGGACAGATAGATGTAAGGAAGGACAGATAGAAGGATGAAAGATGGATGGAAGGTTAAATAGAAGGAAGGAAAGATAAAAGGAAGGAGGGTTAGAAGGAAGGAAGGATAGATAGATGGAAGGATCTTTTCACTGTATCCAGGTATAAGATCAAAAGTATGTTTTCTGCCGCTCCCATAATCCTTTGCACAGTTTACTTGTTGACCACCACAATAACAAAGTAGCCCAAATAATCTTTTTTAGAATATAAAAAGAACACTAATAGTACACTTGAATATACCTCTTTTGCTTAGGGATGGCAAAAGCAAACTTCAGTTAAGTATAAAATTAGTATACTCATAGTAAAATTGAATATGTTATTTTTGCTAAGGTTTAAACACGAATTTGCAACTACTGCTAATAAACAGAAGATAAAATCTAACGTATATAATGATGATATACTGTAAAGTATGATATTTAATTATAATAAACTGTAATAATGTTAATGTTATGATGGCGTCATGTACGTGTAGTTCAGGTCAAATACCTTCAGCCTGATACTCTGACGTCTTCTGCTTGAGATCGTCTATGAGGAGAGACGTTTCTTTGCAGCGAGCTTCACTGGCCTCAGACAGTTGGTACAGAACCTCCACGGTTCTGGTGTTGACCTCGAACCTCGTGATCGCTTGATCCCCCAACACTGAGCTGAGCCACTTGTTTACCTGAACAACAACAACAAGGTTAGGACACGTGCGATAGAAATCAAAACAAATACCTCAACTCTCGCTTCACCTTCTTTAGCTTGTCAACCATGTTTGCAAAACACTTTTGTTTTTGTGGAAGAAACAAGAAAAATACTTTCATCAGACGCTCGTAGTTCTTACTCGATGTTTACATTTTATAGTTTGGCGCCAGCAGGAAATTAATGATCACTTCCGGGTTGGGGCGGAGTTCATTTTTATATTGAATAATAAAATTTCTAAATCAAAAGAACTCATCATTTAAATATTGATGCACTTTAACTTTAATACATATAACGCATAATAATTACATTTTAAACAAATAAATAAATCCGCATTAGTGACCGTAAACGATCAAAGAACCTGTTCTTGACAAGATAGTTATCGAATGTTATTAACTTTCTTTTTAATGGTTTTAGTCGTCAGGTTTAAAAATGACTAAAATCAACAGCGATATCAAATAAATGGAACATTTTGATTTACGATTCTATTTTATATTTACTTAGTATTTTTACTTATGTTTATTGTTGCTGATTTATTTAATATTATTTTATTTGTAGTTGTGCCTATTTTATTATATATTTTTATTAATTAGTGTTGTTTTGTTTTCGTTTTAAATATTCTATGCATTGTTATTATTTATTATTATAGTTTTTGTTTCATTTTAATCTTATATTTGTACAGTATATCTTTTATGTGTTTGTAACAACATAACATTCCCTTATATGGGAAAAAAGTAAGGCCTTTATTATAATTTATTTTTAATTTAAATAAAAAGATGGTGCTAAAGTACGCAAAAATTATGGAATTATTGGAGTTTTCTGAACCTCAGGCAACGACGACGGAAACAGAAAACCGATGCACATCTTGTACCGCAGTGTTCTTTATGACGTCACCGAAGCGCCAACTTTCAAGTGCAGGAAAAATAAAATGGCGCAGAGAGAGAAGAGAAGCGACAACCAAACAAAATACACGAACCTCACGTTTGACTCTTCCGTCAGCGACTCATTCCTGAAAGAAAACACCCTCTGTCTGGAGGACGACGACCCTCCTGTGGTGTTTCTCTGCGGGAAGTGCAAGTTACCCATCGGTGACTCTCTGTCCTGGGATGGATGTGAAGACGATGAGAACCAGATCAGAATAAGACGTAAAAAATATATATAATATTTCTTCTTATATGTTCTCAGAAATTACATCAAAATATGGGATATATTTATTGACTGAATTGTTTTTTTTTCTGTTGTGAAACATGTCAGTGACTTAAATGGTGCGTTCAAGTGCAGTCGTAAATATGTGACTGAAATATCATTTTAATTGTGTTTTATTTAAAATGTCAGGTGCCACAGATAATGTCATCGTTGGCAAAGAGACCCGTATGCTGGAAGCGAAAAAAGGTTCTACATGGTAAGAGACTATATATATATATATATATATACTGTATATATATATATATATATTTATAAATAACATTGTTTTTTCTAATATATCATTAGCTTTTCAATAATTATGAATCTTTAAGTAAAAGTAGAAACCTAAAGTAGATATATAGGAGTATGATATATACTGTCATACTGTAGTAACAAGGATATATGTGCAGTATTGTCGAGTACTTGACTCTGGTGTTGTAGTATTTACAGACAACATGACTCTTGATGAAGTCGTAACTGCTTCCATTTGTTTACAAACCAAAAATATGTCCAAACATCAGCGTTAAAAGCTGCTGGAGTCACTGTATCCTCTCGTCCTCAGTCATCGGCAGGGTCTCGTGGGATCTTTGTGAATGTAACGAGTTATACGCGTGTCTAGGAGTGTATTGTCAAGAATCTGACACGATATTTATCACGATACAGGGATGACGATATGATATATCATGATAGTTTAGTAACAAGTATGTATTTGTAGTATTGTCCAGTACTTGACTCTGGTGTTGTAGTATTTACAGACCACATGACTCTTGACGAAGTCGTAACTGCTTTCATTTGTTTTCAAACCAAAAATATGTCCAAACATCAGTTTTAAAAGCTCCTGCAGTCACTGTATCCTCTCGTTCTCAGTCATCTCCGTAATTTGATGTTTGATAGCTTATTAACACAATATTTTGAAAAACAAAAATTGTCCTTTGAGATATGATTTACTAATAAATAATGTTTTTTTCACCTTACTGTATCTATATTCAACAGCGTTGTATTGATTTTTGTTTTGTTTTTTTAAACGAAAATATATTTTTTGGGCTCTTGAATTACATTTTAATTTCATGAGTAGTTCTTTAATGGTTAACTTTTTTTGTTTCATTTACAATAAACATGCAAATATCCACTCAGTTTGCTCATATTAGTGTTGTAGTTAAACGTCTGGCCACTAGATGGCAGTCTTTTCGTTCGCCATGGCTAAAGCAACACTGAAATTCCGCTCGATCCGGGCGCGATGACTGAGGACGAGAGGCTACAGTGGACTCCAGCAGCTTTTTAAGATGATGTTTTTAGACATATTTTTTATATATTAATTCAACCAGATTAGAGAAGAACAATCAGTAAAATTCAATGTCCGGTTTAAAAAAATGATGCAGGTATTTGTATCTAAATGTATTGTATCAAATTGTTTCCTGAGCTGAATATATTGTGTGTATCGTGAGATTCGTGTATCACTACTGCATGTCCCCAACTAAGCAAAAGAGACAAATAGTATTTTTACCTATTATTTTATTTGATATATTGGTTTTATCATCTTTATCTTCCAGCTCTGTGGTGGACCTGGTGTGTCGGGGCTGTCACACCACACTGGGGATGAGTTACACCTCGACGCCCCCGAGTCTGGACCACAAGAGACTGAGGTTCTGCTTCAACGTGGCCCGGATCGACAGGTGAGTCATTATCATGTATTATTGATGATGGATCGTATTGGTCTGTCGCGAATAAAATGTTTTTTATTTGGATCATTTAGAAAAAAGATAAACCATCACAGCAACATGAAAAACAAGATCACACAAGTTAAGCCTATAATTCAGAAGAAAAAATAAAAATACGTGACGCATTCAAATCTCATAGGTAGGTTTAAATAAGTAATTTAATAAGCCAGGTCACAAAGCCCTTAACAACAAATATTCAAAAAGTTTAAACAAATAATACGATAACACAACAGGAGTTCACTGGTAGATCATATTTACTGGCCTGGGAAACACCAGAGGTCTTGCAGAAACTGGCCTTCAGTCTGGGGCATCTTTTCAGAAGTTTTTTCAATAGAAACTTTGATTAATTTTTTGTTGTTAGTTTCGTGGATTTTTGTGCAGTTTCACCTTGAATTTTGGCCTTTTTAAATGTGTTATTTTACTTAAGAAATCAACCCTTAACTATTTAAGTAATAGCATTTGATGTGATTATTTAACACTTGTGTTATCTCTGGTCTTAATAATTATTCACTTTTACCATTTTTACGTCTAAAATACTATTTAAAATAATAATAATAAAAAAGACGTTAACATAAATTGTAAAAAAAATAAAATAAAGGTGTATATATAAAATCCATTTCTTTCTAATTAAAATCATTTGTTGTAATTTTTGTTTTACATTGATTCTATATTTAAAAAAACCTCTTTAAACAGAAGATAAAAATGAATGTATAAAATATATATATAATATAACATTTCTGGACTTGTCTGGACTTGTTCGCAGCTACGTGTTGGGCTCTGCAGGCCAAGTCTTAACAGCAGGGGGAGCCCAAGAGCAGCCGGTGACACCAGAGTACAGAAGCAGTGTTGAGCATCAGATGACTGAGGTAAACCACTTCTGCTGTTCTTCTCTTTCTTTGTCCTTTTTTTCTTCCTCCTTGTCACCTGTTCAAACCAACATCCATCCACCTTCAGCACCAGCTAATAACGCTGCAGCCATCGATCCGAGTGTCGCCGTCATCATCATCCGTGGTGATGATGATGATGATGATGATGATGATAAATAAACGTGACAATGATCCTTAGTTTTCATTACATTTGCATCCTGGACTCTTTAGTGGTGCATTCATTTGTTAATGATGCCTTCAGGGGCGCTTCATCGATCGCCATCGGGTCAGGTGGTTTCTGGCGATGACATCAGCGCTGTTCTGGGAAGCTTCGGTCAGACTCCGGTACCAGACATGACCTCATCGGGTTTTTGTTTTTTTTGGGAAACGCCGGTTAAAATTGGATTATATCCTCAACCCTGTTAGATCAGATTAAATTAAAGAATTACACTTTGATACCATCTTTGCAGGAGAGAAGGATTTAAACCTTGAATTTGTCAGGTTTTTTAACGAACGTTAATATAAACATTAATTAAATATCTTCAATTTACTTTCATATTTTTGTTGTTAATCACCCTTTGTCTGACAATTAAAGCGTTGTCACTGACCGTACACTAGGGGGCGCTAACGCCATCCAGTGGCACCGCACCCGGGGACAATGGGACGCGTGTGGAGGAATCTGTGTTTGAGGGAAAACATGTTTTGATCATGAGACACATTTTGGATGCTCGCCTCATCTTATCTAACACCTGTCAATCATCTGGTCTCCGCCTCCTCGGGACGCGTGTCTTGTTCTGCAACAGTCGCCGGTTCGGAAACAGGTTCTAAAACATCTGCGTTACTAACCGTCGGATCTTTGAGCGCCTGAGTGTCCCAGAATCTATTTATAACAAAGAACTTAAATCAGTCAACAGTTTTCAATCTTGTATAACGAATGTTATTTATACACAATTTAATTAACTTTCTTATCTGTTTTATCTTTTTATATAAGTCTATTTTTTCAAATTACTTCCAAGTTTTTCTTTTTGTTGTCTTGATTATATAATAATTTTAAATATATCTTATTGTTAAATTTTACACGACCATAAATTCCCAAATTAAATGATTATTTTATGATTATAGTATATTAAAATTGAATAATTAAAATTTTCTTTTTTTTATTAAAAGAAAATAATCTTCTTTTTAAATCAACATTCCACAAAAACCTGTTTTTTTAAAACATTTTATTTATGTTATTATAATATGTTATTTACAAGGTTTAAGGCAAATTTTTTAAAACTGCGTAAGACATTTTTATTTTGGTTGTAAGTAGTTTTTCTTCTTTCCTTAACTTTAAAAAAAGTTTTCTTCTGCTAAGAACGTTGAAAGAGATTTATTTTCTTCCATCAACTTTTTGGTTTTTTCTCTTTTAAGCGTAGTAGAAAAAAACTGCTGATCATTTTCGCCGCTATAGTAGTCATTGTTTTGAAATGACTTACAAATGCTTGAGGAATTTTTTTTCAATCAACCTTTCTTTAGATTTATAAAATAAAGATGCTTCTCTACCATCTTTAATTAAGTACGTTTTAAGTACATAAGTAAGGAATGGTTATTTGTAAAGAAAATCTTTCTAGACCAGGGTCACAAAGCGCTTTAACAATCGAAACAATACACAGTTAAATTATATACTTTAAAAGATCAAGACACATAAGCAAAAAAGGAGTCCCAGAAAATCAGGGAAAAGCACAAATAAAAGTGTATTGAAGGAGTCAGTAGATCATCAAACACAGATGTTTCTTAAAGGAGTCAGTAGATCATCAAACACAGATGTTTCTTGAAGGAGTCAGTAGATCATCAAACACAGATGTTTCTTGAAGGAGTCAGTAGATCATCAAACACAGATGTTTCTTGAAGGAGTCAGTAGATCATCAAACACAGAGATGGTTCCAAAGCTTAGGAGCAACAGTCTGGAAGGATTTCTCTCCTCTGGTCCTGAAGTTCAGGAACCATCAGTAGATTCTGATCCACAGACCTCAGAGCCCGAGCTGGGGTGTAAGGCTGGATCAGAATCTACTGATGGAAGGTCTGACCATGAATAGATCAGAAAGTAAGAACCAGAATTTAAAAAATTGATCCAGAAAGAAACTGGCAGCCAGTGAAGAGTTTTAAGGACCAGGAGAAATGTGAGTTCTTCTACTAGAGACGGTCAGAATCCTGGCTGCTGAGTTTAGTATGAACTGCAGGCGAGACACATCCTTCTTGTTTAGACACCAAAATAAAATGTTACAATAGTACAAATGACACAAAAACATGGATTATAAGATCCAGATTGTTTTATGACAACATTTTTTTCTAAGTTTAGAGATTTTTCTCAGTTGAAGGAAACAGTTAAAGCCCCTTGCTTAAAAAAAAGAGGAAAAACATACTGTTTTTGTTTTGCTTAAAAGTCAAAACGCTCCAAGACACTCCCTCGTTCCCTTTCTCCCATTCAGTTCAGACACGCACGTTTACTCCCGTGGGAAAATGTTAAATATACTTGAGCTGGTTTAACTTTGCTCTGGTGCTGCTTCATTAATGCATGTGACAATAACTAATCCCTCCAGTTAAAGTCAATACTTGTTTTTATTATGTTTTGTTTGTGAGACATTTATTACTTTAGTTAGTTAGTGTTGCCAGGTGAACGACAACGGATTAGACTCTGAACTCACTTAATAAAACACAAATAATTCCAGTTGTGTGGGCTTGATCATTTATCATCATTAGCTTAGGATTTATTTACACTTTAATGCAACACAATTCATGCACTTTACAACGTTACAGCAATTTAATTAACTATTTTCCCCACTAAAATGTAGTTTTCATAAACCTTTTTTGGTTGAGGGTCCATGGAAATGTATATTTAACAGCCCTGTACTTTCAACTTGGCATTTTGATGATTTAATGGTTTATACTACAAGAAAATGTGTATAAAATAACATAATTTGATGGTGTTTTAAATATTACAATTAACAAATAAATATTCTGTTTATTTTTTTGTTGTTGCGACTAGACAGTCTTTAGCAGTCTTTACATCCTCGGCTTAAGTAAAAAAAAAAATTCTGCGATGACTGAGGACGAGAGGATACAGTAATTCCAGCATATACATATTTTGGTTTGAAAACAAATGAAAGCAGTTATGACTTTGTCAAGAGTCATGTGGTCTGTAAATACTACAACACCAGAGTCAAGTACACGACAATACTACAAGTATATCCTTGTTCCTACAGTTTCACAACTTGCTGTATGTAATCACTAGGTTCTTGCTAGTACACGCCCTCATCTACTTTAGTTGGGAAACTTCTTCCTGCTGCAGGAACTGCTCACGTCACTTGTGCGAAGGAAAATTATTAACTGATAAATATTCCAAAATGAAACTCAAAAGAAAACGTTGAAAGAGATTTATTTTCTTCCATCAACTTTTTGTTTTTTTCTCTTTTAAGCGTAGTAGAAAAAAACTGCTGATCACTTTTCGCCGCTATAGTAGTCATTGTTTTGAAATGACTTACAAACGCTTGAGGAATTTTTATTGTCATTCCGCTGTGTAGGAATGGAGCCACATTAGTCTCTGAGGATGTATACAATAATTACAGACAATACAAACATAAGGAATAATAATAATAATAATGATACGTTTGGTAAAAGATTCTGTTTTGTCTGGTTTCTGTGCCGGATACTCCAGCGTGTCTCAGCTGGTCCTGAGAGGTATCGAGTCCACTTGAGGCTCAAATAAAGATGTCTTATCTAGGAGTGCGTATCAATCAAAAACTCTCTATACCTGTACCTGTACTTTAACCTTCGATACCGTTTCTTGAACTATACTACAATACCAGTTTTAAAGATTCATTATAACAAAAAGAAAAGTTTAATACACATAATAAAAGTCTTGAGTTTAATGAATTAATACAGTATATATGTATATAACGTACAAAAGTACCAAAATAATTTGATTTTTGTATTTAAAATTAAAATACAGGTATTCACAGTTTTTGTCCATTTTGTAGTTGCGGTAGGTGTGTTTGTGTAAAGTCAGAAATGTATATATATATATTTTTTATAGGTACAGTTAACATGCAAATATACGTGTTTGTTCATTTTTGTGTAGCAATTAAACTTCCGGAGGCCATACAGCAGCAGTCATTACATCAATCATAGCTAAAGGATCAATGAAATCCCTTCTAGATCCCAGCAACGACTGAGGACAAGAGGATACAGTCGCTTCCAGCAGCTTTAAAATATATATTTTTTTGGTTCTGGTCTTTCAGTTTGAATATTACTACCAAACAGTGAGTGGAACAATAACAAGATGTCACTAAAAATGTATCGTCCCCATAAAACCTTTTCAAAAATGACTAAATATTAAGTGTATCAAAAATACATCGTAATCGTAGTGTATCGCGACAGTCCTACTCGCCAACTATATGTCAAGGAGTGAAGCAGAAACCGTTGAAGAACCAGACTCCGTAAAGCAAATTAATTTTGTTTTAAAAAAAAAAAAGAGGGAACGACTGAGTTTAAATTGGTACAGAATTAGGTTTGATTTCTTATGTTAGTATTGCTGACCTGAGAGCACCTATAAACCACTTTACCCGTTTTTTTCCGCCCTAAAATCCACTTCAACGTCCAAGTTGACGACTGAATTTCAAGTGTTTTATAATCGGAGTAGTTTCTGCTCCTGGAGCTGCTGTGTTTTGGCTAAAAAGGCACTCAACTCACCGATCCCTTCTTTAATATTTAAAGTCAAATTGGCGGGGTGTCTCTTTCTTTCCGTCTCTGGAGGTGACGCCGCCACTTTTAATGTATTCTGTCTGACGCCCAGACATTTTTTCTGTCCCGTACACTCGCTGACCTGTCTCCCCTAAACCCCCCTCGGTCCTCCACACCCATCTTTTGCCGCCAGTTTTTTCTCTTCACCCCTCACTGACTGCTCTCCCAATTATTTTTCCTCCGCCCCCTTTTTTTTTTCCGGGCTACTTCCTGCTGTTCACTTAATTTCCCACCTGACATTGTTTGCACCTGTTTAATATTTTCGTCTGTTGCCCTCTCTGCCCTCACAGATGAAAATGCTGGTGCTGTCGTTGGCTCAGAGGCTGGAGACCATCGAGTTCGGCCTCGACCGAAGCGACGTGGCGTCAAAGTGATGGATGCGACCGCCGTCCGGCCGGAAGGTTACCCCTAAAAAAAAAAAATGAATCCTTTCCCTCTCTGGTTTCATCTCATTCGTATTCCTTCGTCGAGCCGGTTTCTTTTTTTTCCGTCGTCAACCTCGCGCCCCTGTTTCCAGCGCCGCTCACCGGCGGAGGAACAAAGACTCGGACCTCTTGTAATCAATCACGTTGTCAAGCCGGGGCGGCGGCGGCGGCGGCGCCGTCTCCTCCGGTCGCGAACCAATGAGCGCGATGAGATGAATTCTTATTTGTGGGCTGTCGGCGCCGCCTGCACACTCAGCACGCCGGCGTATTGATCGCCTCTCTCCGGGCCACACACACCTTTTTTTTTTTTTTTCTTTGTTCTCCGTCACACAACGACTGTTTTGTTAGCTGTAGGTTTTCGAACCGATGAAATAAACTCTCTTGTCTTTCTGCACCGTTTGATGTTCGATGAGCAGGATCGTCTCGCTTTGTTCCGATAAGACGTCGCAACGCGTCGTGTCTTTACGTCGGCGAGCTGTATAGGAATGTATGGAGATGTATCGGCACTGTCAGAATATTTAATGGTTACATTTTGAATTAATTTAAAAAATTTGGTCGAAAATTTAGATTTATTTATTAATTTAACTGAAGTTATTTTAAGTTTTTTTTTATCATTTAATTCAATTACTTGAATATTAAATGGTTGAATTAGTTTTTTTGTAATAATTTAATTAAGTTTGAGATTATTTTTCCAATAATTTTGATTCTTATAAACTCAATATATTTTTATTTATAGCCCTTTAAATTCAATTTAAAATGTTGTTGCAACCAGACAAACAGTTTATAATAAAAAAGGTTCTTTACAAATGTGTTTAATAAAAAATTAAAAAAAAGATTTTATATATTTAAGGATTAGTTTTTGACTAGTTTTAAAAAAGTTGATTAACAACACTGAAAATTAAAACTTTAATAAAACAATACATTTGATTAATTAATGAATTTATTAATGATTTTTCTTTCGTAACCTTTAAATTTAATATATAAATGTTTGCATAATTGTAGCATCTTATTTATTTAGTTAATTAATGAATTTAGTTATTTTATAATCATTTGAAAAATAATTAAAACGACAATAAAAACAAATGTAAGTAATCAACAAATAATAATAATAACATAATAATAACCTTTCAATATAGAAATGAATTCAATGCTTTAACAAACTCATTTCATTGAAAAAACAACGATGAAACGTCAACATTTGAAACGGTTCAACCACCTAAACATTCTGATGACACCGACAAACTTCCACAGGAGTCGAACCTCCTCACGCCTAGCAACACTTTCTAGCGTGGTCGCAGAAAAAAAAGCTCTCGCACCTCCCTCGCCCGCGAGGTTTCATCAGCCGCGCAGAACAACAACACCGGCGCGAGGGCCAACCAGCACGCTGTATCCGAGGGCAGGTTGCTACGGCAACTGATGCTTCGCCGGCTGCCTGTTGCCATCTCGTCATCACTCACGGCGCCGGAGCAACAGCCAGCCAGCTCGCTAGCCGGCGTTGCCTGTCAACAGCATCAGACTCGGTGTGTGGGGGGGGAGGAGCCACGGACCCCCACAACCCTCGCCCACCCCACTCGCTCACACCCTAATCTTTGTGGGATGTTTTTCTCACTGCTGACCCCACCCTCACTCCCCCCTGCCACCCCTTCTATTTTCTCTCAAAAACAACAACAACAAAAATCCCGCGTGGCTGTTGTTGTCGTTTATGAAGCCGGTGTTTCGTTTTTTCTGAAGTTCCGACCCGGTTCCCCTCGATCACCCTCTCGCCCCCGGTCGTCACCCCAGTATCTCCACCGGGGGGGACAAAGGATGACTAATTCAGAGTCTGAGAGAAAGTCCCTCTCCCTCCTTTTTTTTTTTTTTCACCTTCCTGAGCAATAAGGAGCCAATGTTGCCATGGAGGCAATGAAGCCTCTGCGAACTCTCGACCAATCGCGGCCCTTCCTGCCGCAGACTTCCCGGCCAATGGCTGGTCGGCCCGACGCCGATGTTTTCACAGACGCCGCCACGCGATTGGCTGAGCCCTGCTCTTTGATTGAATTCCTGATCTTGTTTTTTTGAGAGGAATAAATACATCAACAGGCACCTGTTTGCGACCCGACCCCCCCAAATTTCTTTGTTTTGCCAGAGACTGTTGCTGCCCCTTTTATTTTGGTTTGATCAGGTAACTTTTTTATTTAATATGTGATGTTATATATATATATTTATATAATATATAGAATATATACCTTTATTCTTTCCTCATTTAGGGAACTTGGGCACAGCAGAATGTTTACAAAGAAACATTAAATAAAGCAGTAAACATATTATTAAAAAATAACAATAATAAATAATATATTAATAAATATAACAACAATAAAGAGTAGTAAACTTGTACGAAAGTAGTGGCGGCAGTTAAAATGTAATCGGTGAAACTAAAATACTGTATATTTCAAACGTTTGATACATTTCTGACAAAGTATCGTCCACTATTCACTTTTGCTTGTGTCCGGGCAGATCTCATCTGTGTGTAAAAAAAAAAAGGCTCATCCTTGGCATGACCCCTGAACTCCAGTACAAGTGCAAAAACAACAACATGGGATTATAAAGTGCACCTCGGGTCAGTGCTGAGGAAGGTGAGCAACTCTTTAAATCAAAACTCATTATACCCAGTAAAATGTCAAATAATATTACTTGGCTTTCATGATTTTCACTTGAGTGTATTATTTTCATGTATAGATCGATGGATAGATGGATGGATATACTTTATTAATCCCTCTGCAGATCTCTTTCGGGAAATTGTATTTCCAGTTTCATAAAAACAAGAACAAAGTCCAAACAAAAAAAACAAAGTTCAAGGGATGACAAAGTGAAAGCAGTTCAACAAACTGTCTGGGTTTTATTACAATATCATTTTACTTTTATTCTTTGAAAGTCAATATATCTTGATTATCTCCTTATGTTCAAAATATATTTTAAATTTTATATTTGTTAGGATTGTTTTTATTAGTTTATTTACATTGAAACATAATTTAATACAAAGTAAATAATGTTTATTTTCTGGTAAATTAAACTTTTAATATATTTTTTTATTCATATTATTTTTATATTATTTGTTGTTTTTTTTTAAACGTCACTGGGGGTTTGTATTGGCTGGACTCGTGACACATGAGGAATGATGTATTTTTGTAGGTTCAAGTATATATTTGTAGTATTGTCGAGTACTTGACTTTGATGTTGCAGAATTTACAGACCACATGACTCTTGGCTCCATTCCTAGTCAGTGGAATGACGATAAAAATCCCTCAAGTGTGTGTGAGTCATTGCAAAACTAATTAAAACAATTATTTCTATAGCGGCGAAATTGATCATCATTTTTTTCTACTATTTCTACTCTTCATTTCCATTTTGTAATATTTAGCATTGAATCATTTCCCTACGAACAAGTGACGTGAGCAGTTCCTGCAGCAGGAAGAAGTTTTCCAACTAAAGTAGATGAGGGCGTGTACTAGCAAGAACTTAGTAATTACATACAGTATATTGTTAAACTGCACGAACAAGGATATATGTGTAGTATTGTTGAGAACTTGACTCTAGTGTTGTAGTATTTACAGACCACATGACTCTTGATGAAGTCGTAACTGCTTTCATTTGTTTTCAAACCAAAATATGTCCAAACATCAGCTTTAAAAGCCGCTGGAGTCGACTGTATCCTCTCGTCCTTAGTCATCGGGATGTAATTCTTCCATTAGCTGCGGAGGACGTAATGAACGCTGCCATCTAGCGGCCGGAAGTTTAATTGCAACACAACGCCACATACATTTGCATGTTAATTGTACATTTTTTATTTATTTTTATTTCATTTATTCAACACATTCTTTATTGAAATACAAACCACATAACAATTATGATTTTTTTTTAAATACAACATGATAAGAACACTTTTTTTTTAATCAATACAGTCCTGTTAAATACTTTTACGGCATCGCAAAAAATATGGAAATATTCAAGTTTCTCGATTATTTTCTCTATCTCTGTCATGATGGGCTGCTTTCCAGGGTGTCCCTCAACTTATCCTGACGCAACTTGTTAGGCAGATCTCATGGTCGTTTTGTTGGGAAGGTTTTCACAAAATTCCGATCAGATAATGTTAAAGATAGTCCGACAAAAATACTGTTTTACTTATTTGAGCCTGGAAATGTACTTTGGAGTATTTCAACCCTGGAAAGTTGCGGTTATATCCGGTGCCCTTAAATGTAACGTCGTCATCACTGGTGTCGATGTTCTTGGAGCGTCTCAAGTGTGTGAGTCATTGCAAAACTAATTAAAACAATTATTTCTATTGCGGCGAAATTGATCATAATTTGTTTTCTTTCATTTCCATTTTGTAATATTTATCAGTGAATCATTTCCCTTCGCACAAGTGACGTGAGCAGTTCTGCAGCAGGAAGACGTTTTCCAAGTAAAGTAGATGAGGGCGTGTACTGGCAACAACTTAGTGATTATGTACAGTATATTGTTAAACTGCACGAACAAGGATATATTTGTAGTATTGTCGAGAACTTGACTCTGGTGTTGTAGTATTTACAGACCACATGACTCTTGATGAAGTCGTAACTGATTTAATTTGTTCTCAAACCAAAATAGGTCCAAACATCAGCTTTAAAAGCCGCTGGAGTCGACTGTATCCCCTCGTCCTCAGTCATCGGGATGTAATTGTTCCTTTGGCTGCGGAGGACGTAAAGAACGCTGCCATCTAGCGGCCGGAAGTTTAATTGCAACACAACAATGAACAACCGCATACAATTGCATGTTAATTGTACATTTATATATTTTTTTATTTCTTTTATTCAACACACACTTTATTGAAATACAAACAACATAACAATTATGAAAAAAAATACAAAATGATAAGAGCACTTTTTTATCAATACAGTCCTGTTAAATACTTTTACGGCATCGCAAAAAATATGGCAATAATCAGGTTTCTCGATTATTTTCTCTGTCATGATGGACTGCTTTCCAGGGTGTCCCTCAACTTATCCTGACGCAACTTGTTAGGCAGATCTCATGGTCGTTTTGTTGGGAAGGTTTTCACAAAATTCCGATCAGATAATGTTAAAGATAGTCCGACAAAAATACTGTTTTACTTATTTGAGCCTGGAAATGTACTTTGGAGTATTTCAACCCTGGAAAGTTGCGGTTATATCCGGTGCCCTTAAATGTAACGTCGTCATCACTGGTGTCGATGTTCTTGGAGCGTCTCAAGTGTGTGTGAGTCATTGCAAAACTAATTAAAACAATTATTTCTATAGCGGCGAAATTGATCATCATTTGTTTTCTTTCATTTCCATTTTGTAATATATCAGTGAATCATTTCCCTTCGCACAAGTGACGTGAGTAGTTCTGCAGCAGGAAGACGTTTTCCAAGTAAAGTAGATGAGGGCGTGTACTAGCAACAACTTAGTGATTACGTACAGTATATTGTTAAACTGCACGAACAAGTATATATTTGTAGTATTGTGGAGAACTTGACTCTGGTGTTGTAGTATTTACAGACCACATGACTCTTGATGAAGTCGTAACTGCTTTCATTTGTTTTCAAACCAAAATATGTCCAAACATCAGCTTTAAAAGCCGCTGGAGTCACTGTATCCTCTCGTCCTTAGTCATCGGGATGTAATTCTTCCATTAGCTGCGGAGGACGTAATGAACGCTGCCATCTAGCGGCCGGAAGTTTAATTGCAACACAACGCCACATACATTTGCATGTTAATTGTACATTTTTTATTTATTTTTATTTCATTTATTCAACACACACTTTATTGAAATACAAACCACATAACAATTATGATTTTTTTTTAAATACAACATGAAAAGAACACTTTTTTTTATCAATACAATCCTGTTAAATACTTTTACGGCATCGCAAAAAATATGGAAATATTCAAGTTTCTCGATTATTTTCTCTATCTCTGTCATGATGGGCTGCTTTCCAGGGTGTCCCTCAACTTATCCTGACGCAACTTGTTAGGCAGATCTCATGGTCGTTTTGTTGGGAAGGTTTTCACAAAATTCAGATCAGATAATGTTAAAGATAGTCAGACAAAAATATTGTTATATTTATTTGAGCCTGGAAATGTACTTTGGAGTATTTTAACCCTGGAAAGTTGCGGTTATATCCGGTGCCCTTAAATGTCACGTCGTCATCACTGGTGTCGATGTTCTTGGAGCGTCTCAAGGCTCAAAGTCTCTGCTAAGCCAGTGTCGTCTTCTGCCGTCCAGTGACCCACCTGACTCCATAACCCAAATCCCTCTCAAGTCCTCAAAGCCTTCATTAGAAAACATCTGTTGGTTTGTTTTCAGGTAGAGTGGGACTCCTCACTCTCTCTCTCTCTCTCTCTCTCTTTCTCTCTCTCTCTCTCCGGCGTCTATGACTCCTCAGGTCGGGGTCAGTGGGTGGGGGGCTCGTGAGATGCACCCCCTCCAGGTCCAACAGTGTAGCAGGTTAATCGTCTGTGTTGCTCAGACACAAAGACTCAGCCTGTTTGCCGGCGACACCCCGGAGTGTTTGTGTGATGAAACCAGCGCTGAAAACAGGATTAATGCGGGACTTAAGCCCGAACAGATTGACAGGAATAAGGTCCGGCGGCGACCACTGAGGTGTCAGTTCTGCCTCGTGGACGGATTCGTGGAATTAGCTGAAAAAATTTCAAATAAAAAAACAGATTTTCAAGTAATGCTCGGATTATTTTGACTGGATTATGTGGAGGAAAAAAAATCCAGTTGTTTTTCTCGACCACGGTAACAGTTTTTTAACCTTCCGTGTCGTTATTTCATCCCTTCTTCCTAAAGCAATCACGTCTTCTCGTCCCCACATTGATTAACTTATTGATTTCTTTGGAATCATGGATTAGTTTTGGGGTTATTTAGACGTCCAGTGCGATCCATCCGAGGGCGGGGTGGTGGTGGTGGTGTGGTGGGGGGGTGGTGGTGGTGGGGTGGTGGTGGGGGGTGTGGTGGGGTGGCCTCCTGTCTGCGGACACCGTGATTGAAAGGACGTGTCCTTGGGACAACGTGGAGGACGTGTGACTTCATAGCTACTTGTCATGTTGAATGTTGAATATGAAGACGTCAGTATTAGAACCATTTTGATTTTTGTGCTCAAGACACACAAGGTCACCATGAAAACATAAACTATAAACCACTTAGATTTTGAGGCAACATTCCGGCGGATTTGGAAATTCATATTTAGTTTAAGTGTGTATTTAATACAAAGTCAAAACAATTCTGCTATAGTATAATTCACTTTAAATTTTTCATATATATATATAGTTATGTAGTTTTTTTAATGTGATCGACTTCATCCTCTATTTTTTTTAAAATATTTTCTTTAGTTCAATTATAATAACAACAAGCTTTTTATGTTAATTATAATTAAGAATTGAATTTGTATTTAATTTTATTTTATTGAGTTTTCCTATGTAAGTTGACAAATAAATGTTCTTTTTTACGCAACCAAATCTTTCAAATAAACAAAAATAAAGTATTATTATTCTACATCAATTTATTTCCATTCACACTGTTTTTTCTTTAAGAAATAATTTATAATATATTGTTTATTTGCAATTTAAATTTCCTTAGCGCTGCATTATAACCTGTGAATGACGTGAGGGTTCATCAAGATCAAAGAGAGGATCCAAGAACCAAAATAAGATGAAATAATAAAAAATAAAAAAACGAAAAAATAAAGGACAAAGTAAAAAAGTCCTAAATAAAAAACTTCAGTTATATTTAGATTTAATATAATAATAAATACAAAATAAAATCATGTTCAACTACGACCTTAGTCAGAACTGCATGTGGCCCCCAATACTATTATTTTAAAATGTTAGTTATCGACAATATGATTATTGCAGGTCGAGCTAGTTTTTCAAAATATCACAACAACATTTTCAGTGTTTATTATAATTATTTCCATTATGTTATCCATTTGAAACCCATGATCCGATCTCCACGGCTTGTTTGTTCGCTCGTCGATAAACAAAAGGCTCCGATGCTTGTATTGCTCCTTGGCTTTTATCAGCTTAGCCCCTTTAATCAGACGACCCTGTTTGTTTTGAGTTCTGGTGATCCCCCCCCTGCCCCCCAGTCTTTGTCTCGTCAGGGCAGTGTCACCCAAAGAGGTTTACGATGGGGGGACGGAGGGCGGTGGGCCACAGCTGAGTAGATTAGTGTCTACACTGTGGTGTTTGTGTAGATGTGTGTCAGCTGTTGCAACACTGACTTTATTGTTGTTGTCGTCGTCACAGGTGGGACGGCACTGAACGAAAAGTGAGACCATTAGGTGCGTAACTGGTTTGGGTCGGTGGAGACGAACTCAAAGGAGGCTCATTTGGTGGCACAAAATAAAAAGTATGTTTACAAAACTGCAAAACATCAAATTATATTACTTGGCTTTCATGATTTTCACTTGAGTGTATTCTTTTCATGTATACATCGATGGATGGATGAATGGATGGATATACTTTATTAATCCCTCTACAGATCTCTTTCGGGAAATTGGTTTTACAGTTTGGTAAAGCAAGATTCATTAAAACAAGAACAAAGTGCAAACAAAAAGTCAAAGTGAAAGAAGTTCAACAAACTGTCTGGGTTTTATTACAATATAATTTTTTTATTCTTTGAAACTCAATATATCTTAATTATCTCCTTATGTTCAAAATATATTTCAAATGTTATATTTGTTAGTATTGTTTTTATTAGTTTATTTACATTTAAAAATAATCTAAAGCAAAGTAAATAGTTTATTTTCTGGTAAATTAAACTTTTAATATAGTTTTTTATTCATATTATTTTTATATTATTATTATTATTTTTTTAACCATCACTGGGGGTTTGTATTGGCTGGACTCATCACACAATCATAATGATGTATTTTTGTAGGTTCAAGTATATATTTGTAGTATTGTCAAGTACTTGTTTTGTCCGTTTTCTATATTGACACCATTAAATACGAGAGGCAAGAATCTTGACGATACACATAACGATACAGTGGCAACAATATGATATATTTTGATATTGTAGTAACAATTATATATTTGTAGTATTGTTAACATAACAGGAAGTATGATTGGTATTTTGTCTTTTTGATTCTTGGCTCCTCCATCTGTCTACATTAACTTTTGTCTATTTGTCTCTGTTGATAATCGGTTCCTTGGCTTATTTTAAACGTTCA
This sequence comes from Callionymus lyra, assembly GCA_016630915.1. Lineage (NCBI taxonomy): Eukaryota > Metazoa > Chordata > Actinopteri > Syngnathiformes > Callionymidae > Callionymus > Callionymus lyra. The sequence goes on along the minus strand of JACEEU010000720.1, from coordinate 18,539,552 downwards.
AAATTTCGCCAATTCACCCTCATGTCAACTACTGTAAGGGTATCAAGAATTTGTTCTTTTGGAATGCAAGTACATGGTGTCCGAGGTTTTTAAAAGACGAACAAAAACACCCGTACCTCGGTACTGCTCGTCTGTAACGCCTCTCTTTTCATGAAGCCTCAACACGCCTCAACAGTTGTTTCCACGAACTCGCTCTCGGCAAACACGGTAAACACTTTGAACTATTGCACGGACTACAGCGTTAAAACAAGAGGAAGAGATTCTTATCGATGTTTGCAGGTGATGCCACCGCCACGCCTCTTTTCCACTTTATTTGCATATTGTCGAGTAAGAGGCGTCTTTGTGTTGCCAGTTCAATCAAACGCCCGGGGATACAATGATATAACACTTGCATCATTATTTGTTTACAAAAAAATGTTCAGACTCAACTGCCAAACTTTTCCCTGGTGAAGAATGCAGTGAGGTTAGAAGATGGTTAACTCTTGATCTGATCACCACATGTATTGATTCAAGCATATTTGACCATAAAATAACTTATATTTTACGATTGTTTGTAGCTCCCAGTGTCTCAGTGTGTATTCGTGAGACCATCTTAAAATATAGACTTATTTCATTTCTTTCGAGAACGATTCCTAATGTCGAGGCTTCAATACGCGATGGACGTTACAGACGAGCCATATGGTGGTATTTGGATGTTTTCAAGTGTCTTTTAGAACAAAGAAAAGTACGCTACCGTCATATTAAATAAGTAAGTATTTATGTAGCGCTTTTCCAGACCAGGGTCACAAAGCGCTTAAACAATCAAAACAATACTCAATAAAGTATATACTTTTTAAGGTCAAGATAATACTGAGAACAACACAGGAGTTCCAGAGAATCAAGGAAAAGCCTGAACGAATAAAAACGTCTTCAGATGTTTCTTGAAGGAGTCAGTAGATCATCAAACACAGATGTTTCTTGAAGGAGTCAGTAGTTCATCAAACACACAGATGTTTCTTGAAGGAGTCAGTAGATCATCAAACACAGATGTTTCTTGAAGGAGTCAGTAGATCATCAAACACAGATGTTTCTTGAAGGAGTCAGTAGTTCATCAAACACAGATGTTTCTTGAAGGAGTCAGTAGATCATCAAACACAGATGTTTCTTGAAGGAGTCAGTAGATCATCAAACACAGATGTTTCTTGAAGGAGTCAGTAGATCATCAAACACAGAGATCATTCCAAAGCTTAGGAGCAACAGCCTGAAAAGATTTCTCTCCTCTGGTCCTGAACCGTGTGCGAGGAACCATCAGTAGATTCTGATCCACTTTTCTAACCCTTAGTTGACATGAGGGTGAGTAGAAAATTTGTGAAATTTACATTTTTATCCCATTATTTGTTTAATATGTACATTTATCTGTAAAGTACACCATTGGCGTCCTGGATTTGTCCACGAGTTTGACATATGGATTCAGTATAAATATTTAAAATTCTTTATACAGCAATAAATATCTCATGACAATCGAACAAGACCTTCCATTACAAAATGACAAATCCAAACCTGTGTGACCTTTCAGTTAATTAAAAATGTTTAACCACAAAGTCCTCTTCCTGATTGGCGTCACGATACAAGCTGTTCAATAGAATATCCCTCGTGTACTAAGACGGGAATGATCTTATCGTCCTTGCATAATCACGTAGACTCTTGCATAACTAGGCTAATATCATCCTTACTAGGAACATTGGACTCGTCATTAGAGTTGTGACACCATCACGTACACAGTATGGATAATCCGTCCAAATCTATAGTGTGAAAACGGAAGAGCTTGACTAAAAGTGGGGGCTCCTTGCACCCCATACCTGTATGACCTGACCCTCATCAAATATTTCAGTTCTTAAAGTTCAAGAAACATTATTTCTTCTTGTTGTATACATTCATAAAAAAAGGTATAGTATCTTAACTTCTCGGTTATGTGTCGCTATCTGCTTCGCGCAAACAACTTTGTGCCGATGAATTATTTGCTTGAGGCAAGAAGTTCATTTTAACCTACTTTAAAGTTACAGTAAGATTCTTGGGAAGTCTTGCCCCGAGTCATAACTACATTATCTTAAACTATTATTAAGGTTACGTAACAAGAGTTCTTGTTCTAACAGGTTTTACCGCAAGATAAATGTCTGCCGCGTACCTGTTGACAGTGAGGGAGGTAGTGGGTTTGTTTCCTTATCGACCATCTTTTGGTGGAGGGCTCGGAGGCTGAAGGGCTCCACGGTGAACGGGAGCGTACCGGTCAGCATGGCGTACATATTCACACCTCTGGCACAGTAAACGTAACATTAGCTTACTCCGAATAAAGTTAAGATAAAGAGACGTAATCATGGGTTTGGTTGCATCGGCCAAACGTCCACTTTAGAGCCGTACTTTTTCCTGTTTTTAATGGAAGTACACCATTGGCGTCCAGGATTTGTCCACGAGTTTGACATATGTAGCACATACTGGAATTCTAAAGAGGTACGGAAGAAGAACCAGACAGATGCATAATGGATTCAGTATAAATATTTAAAATTCTTTATACAGCAATAAAAATCTCATGACAATCGGACAAAAGACCTTCCATTACAAAATCTTACAAAAAGGAATCCCCCCCCCCGTCCCGCGTCCACAGTTACGAAACATTTAAGAATTGTCAGAAAAAAAGTGACAAAAGCGCCAGAGTCTAACTGATATATACAGTTTTTTTCACAAACTCGCTTTCGGCAAATACTCGTCGTTACGGTAAACACTTAAGACTATTGCACAGACTACAGCGTTAAGACAAGAGGAAGTGATTGTTATTGATGTTTGCAGGTGATGCGACTGTCACACCTTTGGTCCACTTTATTTGCATATTGTCAAGAAAGAGGCGTCTTCGTGTTGCGAGTTCAATCAATGCCTGCGGTTATGATGCTATAACACTTGTTGAAGAATGCAGTGAGGTTAGAAGATGGTTAACTCTTTGATCACTACAGGTTTACCACAATAGTGCCGTGACTTTCATCGTCTAGATTGACTGGAGGTTTATCTTTTTTTTGTTCACGACGATATGACATTTAAACACGCAGTAAGGGTCAGGGGTAAAGAACGGTAAGCTGGTGTCAATCAGTGTTTGGCTCATTACAGAGATTTTACGTGAGTGTGTTCCTCAGTTCAGTGTATATGGTATGAAAAAATTTGGGCACCCCTGTATATTTTCATGATTTTCCTTCTTCCTTATAAATCATTGGTTGTTTGGATAAAAAAATCCAGTTAAATATATCTTATAGGAGACAAACACAGTGATATTTGAGAAGTGAAATAAAGTTGATATGATTTACAGAAATTGTGCAAGAATTATTTAAACAAAATTAGGCATGTGCATACATTTAGGCACCCTTATATCTTATTGATTTAATACCTTTAGCACTAATTATTAGAACTCAAAATTGGTTTGGTAACCTCAGTGACCCTTGACCTCCATACACAGGTGAGTCCAATCATGAGAAAAGGTATTTAAGGAGGCCAATTGTAAGTGTTTCTCCTCTTTGCATCTTCTCTGAAGAGTGGCAACATGGTAGCCTCAAAACAACTCTCAAATGACCTGAAAACAATGATTGTTCAACATCATGGATATAGAAAGCTATCTCAGAGATTTGAGGAACATTGTGAGGAAATGGAAGACCACAGGCACAGTTCTAGTTAAGGCCCGGAGTGGCAGACCAAGGAAAATCTCTGATAAACAGAGGCGCAGAACAGTCCCAGTCAACCCACAGACCAGCTCCAAAGACCTGTAACATCAACTTGCTGCAGATGGTGTCACTGCATCGTTCAACTATTCAGCGCACTTTACACAAGGAGATGCTCTATGGAAGAGTAATGTGGAAAAAGCCTTTTCTCTGCACATGCAACAAACGGGGTTGCTTGCAGAATGCTAAAGCACATTTGGACAAGCCAGCTTCATTTTGGAATAAGGTGCTGTGGACTGATGAAACTAAAATAGAGTTATTTGGGCATAAACAGGGGAGTTATGCATGGCAGAAAAAGAACACAGCATTCCAAGAAAAGAACTTGCAGCCTACAGTAACATTTGGTGGTGGTTCCATCATGCTGTGGGGCTGACGAGCCTTATGGAGGTGTTTCAATGTTTTTAAGTGTTTTTTGTAAAAAAAAAAGTACGCTACCGTCATATTAACATGCACTTCTTCCTATAACTTCAAAAATATATCACTTAAAAACTTTTCTAACCCTTAGTTTACACGAGGGTGAGTAGAAAATTTGTGAAATTGACATTTTTATCTCATTATTTGTTTGTACATTATCTTTTTTTATTGGAAGTACACCATTGGCGTCCTGGATTTGTCCACGAGTTTGACATATGTAACACATACTGTAATTCTAAAGAGGTACGGAAGAAGAACCAGACAGACGCATAATGGATTCAGTATAAATATTTAAAATTATTTATACAGCAATTAAAATCTCATGACAATCGAACAAAAAACCTTCCATTACAGAATCTTACAAAAAGGAATCCCCCCCGCGTCCACAGTTACGAAACATTTAAGAACCGTCAGAAAAAAAGCGCCAGAGTCGAACTGATATTTACAGTTTTTTTCACAAACTCGCTCTCGGCAAATACTCGTCGTTACGGTAAACACTTAAGACTATTGCACAGACTACAGCGTTAAGACAAGAGGAAGCGATTGTTATTGATGTTTGCAGGTGATGCAACTGTCACACCTTTGGTCCACTTTATTTGCATATTGTCAAAAAAGAAGTGTCTTTGTGTTGCAAGTTCAACCAGTACCCGCAGATGTAATGATATAATACTTGTATCTTTATTTAATTATACTATAAATTCTCTGACTCAACTGCCAAACTTCACCTGGTGAAGAATGCAGTGAGGTTAGAAGATGGTTAACTCTTTGATCACTACAGGTTTACCACAATAGTGCCGTGACTTTTATCGTCTAGATTGACTGGAGGTTTATCAGTTTTTTTCACGACGATATGACATTTAAACACGCAGTAAGGGTCAGGGGTAAAGAACGGTAAGCTGGTGTCAATCAGTGTTTGGCTCATTACAGAGATTTTACGTGAGTGTGTTCCTCAGTTCAGTGTATATAAGTAAGTAAGTAAGTAAGTAATATTTATTTATATAGCGCTTTTCGAGACCAGGGTCACAAAGCGCTTTAACAAACAAAACAATACTCAAAACAGTACATACTTCAAAGATCAAGACAACACCGAGAACAACACAGGAGTTCGAGAAATTCAAGGAAAAGCCTGAACAAATAGAAACGTCTTAAGATGTTTCTTAAAGGAGTCAGTAGACTCCATCAAGCGCAAAGAGAGAGGAAGATTGTTCCAAAGCTTAGGAGCAACAGCCTGAAAAGATTTCTCTCCTCTGGTCCTGAGCCGTGTGCGTGGAACCATAAGTAGATTCTGATCCACAGACCTCAGAGACCGAGCTGGGGTGTAAGGCTGGATCAGGTATGAAAAAGTTTGGGCACCCCTGTATATTTTCATGATTTTCCTTTATAAATCATTGGTTGTTTGGATAAAAAAAATCCAGTTAAATATATCTTATAGGAGACAAACACAGTGATATTTGAGAAGTGAAATAAAGTTGATATGATTTACAGAAAGTGTGCAAGAATTATTTAAACAAAATTAGGCATGTGCATACATTTAGGCACCCTTATATCTTATTGATTTTAATACCTTTAGCACTAATTATTGGAACTCAAAATTGGTTTGATAACCTCAGTGACCCTTGACCTCCATGCACAGGTGAGTCCAATCATGAGAAAGGGTATTGAAGGAGGCCAATTGTAAGTGTTTCTCCTCTTTGCATCTTCTCTGAAGAGCGGCAACATGGGAGCCTCAAAACAACTCTCAAATGACCTGAAAACAATGATTGTTCAACATCATGGATATAGAAAGCTATCTCAGAGATTTAAGCTCTCAGTTTCAACTGTGAGGAACATTGTGAGGAAATGGAAGACCACAGGCACAGTTCTAGTTAAGGCCCGGAGTGGCAGACCAAGGAAAATCTCTGATAAACAGAGGCGCAGAACAGTCCCAGTCAACCCACAGACCAGCTCCAAAGACCTGTAACATCAACTTGCTGCAGATGGTGTCACTGCATCGTTCAACTATTCAGCGCACTTTACACAAGGAGATGCTCTATGGAAGAGTAATGTGGAAAAAGCCTTTTCTCTGCACATGCCACAAACGGGGTTGCTTGCAGAATGCTAAAGCACATTTGGACAAGCCAGCTTCATTTTGGAATAAGGTGCTGTGGACTGATGAAACTAAAATAGTTATTTGGGCATAACCAGGGGAGTTATGCATGGCGGAAAAAGAACACAGCATTCCAAGAAAAGAACTTGCAGCCTACAGTAAAATTTGGTGGAGGTTCCATCATGCTGTGGGGCTGACGAGCCTTATGGAGGTGTTTCAATGTTTTTAAGTGTTTTTTGTAAAAAAAAAAAAAAAAAAAAAGTACGCTACCGTCATATTAACATGCACTTCTTCCTATAACTTCAAAAATGTATCACTTAAAAACTTTTCTAACCCTTAGTTTACACGAGGGTGAGTAGAAAATTTGTGAAATTGACATTTTTATCTCATTATTTGTTTGTACATTATCTGTTTTTATTGGAAGTACACCATCGGCGTCCTGGATTTGTCCACGAGTTTGACATATGTAACACAGACTGTAATTCTAAAGAGGTACTGAAGAAGAACCAGACAGACGCATAATGGATTCAGTATAAATATTTAAAATTCTTTATACAGCAATAAAAATCTCATGACAATCGAACAAAAGACCTTCCATTACAAAATCGTACAAAAAGTAATCCCCCCCATCCCGGGTCCAAACCCATGTTCAGGTCTGTAACAATCTCAACAAAACGGTACAAAGACGTAATTTCAAAAAGCAGACGAAGCGGGTCCGGCTCGTCACAAACGTAGCATGCAACGTAGACAAAGAAGACGTCTTAACAGTGAGGAGCCTCGTGTCGCCCACGGTTACGAAACATTTAAGAACCGTCAGAAAAAAGTGACAAAAGCGCCAGAGTCGAAACTGATATTTACAGTTTTTTCACAAACTCGCTCTCGGCAAATACTCGTCATTACGGTAAACACTTAAGACTATTGCACAGACTACAGCGTTAAGACAAGAGGAAGAGATTCTTATTGATGTTTGCAGGTGATACAACCTACACACCTACAGCAACGTGGCGAGGTCTTTCTGTTTCTTAAGGCTCTTTGATTCTTTTTTTTCCTCTTTATTAGCAAAACTGTCTAAAAAAGAGGCATCTTCGTGTCGCAAGCTCAATCAATGCCCGCGGATATGATGATAGAACACTTGCATCTTTATTTGTTAATATTAAAAAACGTTCCGACTCAACTGCCAAACTTCCCCTGGTGAAGAATGCAGTGAGGTTAGAAGATGGTTAACTCTTTGATCACTACAGGTTTACCAGAATAGTGCCGTGACTTTCATCGTCCAGATTGACTGGAGGTTTATCAGTTTTTTTTCACAACGATATGACATTTAAACACGCAGTAAGGGTCAGGGGTAAAGAACGGTAAGCTGGTGTGAATCAGTGTGTGGCTCATAACAGAGATTTTACATGAGTGTGTTCCTCAGTTCAGTGTATATAGTACAGTAGTCTTTGCATGTTCGTGGCCAATTACGAGGCCATCTTTTTTTTCCTAAAAGAAAAAAGTCTCAAACAGAAAGTGGCTCAGTAGCAGTAAAGGGACGGTTTACAGTCCAAAAGGCCGCTCTGGAAGACCTCACACAAAACTTTGCGAGGGGCCTTAACTTCAGTCCGTCTTTCTCGACCTTTAGTCCGGTACCTCTCAGCAAAGAGTCTTGAGAGCGCCGGAAGCACAGAGGAGAGTTTGCATGGGGTAAGGAGGGGGTGACACCACTTCTTCGACGACCTGCTCCGGCCGGAAGCTGAAGGGCTGCAGTTGCACCTTTTTCTTGAGGATCTGTCCGATTCCCATGGAGGGGAATTTGCTACGTGTCGGACTCTCAGGGTCACTGCTGCTGCTGTTGTTGCTGTTGGTGTGGGAAGGAGGGCTAAACGCCGAGCAGGGGTTCAGGGCACTGAAGGCAGATTTCGGGGGGCTAAAAGCTGATGTGCCCGGAGGGCTTCCTACTGTACTGGGTGGGCTGCCACTGGTGTCCGAACCGCACCATTCCGACGAAATGCTCTTCTTTGGCTGCGGGTTGACGATAAGAACGGGAGGACTGGGGATGGTAGCCTTTTTCAGGTAAGAGGAGTCCGGTTGGAAGGCAGAAACGTGGCGCGGGGGTGACAAAGTGCCGTTGGTGAGTTTGTACCAAGGTGAGGCAGGGGTGTCGTCGATCTGCTCAGCTTTGGAAAGAGATCCAAAGGAATGCATGCCGATGGGTGATGGCGCAGGTGGTGCGGGGATATTGTGCTCCGGACTTGTGTTGATCTGTGGGAGCGTCGCCAGTCGCCTGCGTTGCTGCGGCGTGTTGGAAAACAGTGGCTGGATCTCAAGATATTCCATGGAAGAAGAGGCAACAGTGCCGGGGGGCGCCAGGGGAGAGTTACGATGGCCACCAGTTATGGCACGTAATAAGCCTGAAATAAAAAAATGAGCAGCAATAAATCAACTGACACTATGAAAGTATCTACATATCTTTGATTTAATGACATGACTGTCAGGACACACACTGATCTAGGCTACGATCTCAAAACCGGTTCTTTTTAATGAGCAGTTCCAAAGAACAGACCTGATGTTATGCAACTGTTCTAGATAATGAATCTATACTTTTTCTTCCAAATGTTTTATCTTTTTTATACTTTATGTGCAATTTACGATTATAACTTGCACTTTTTCTCCGTCATTGTCTTTTTCTACTCCAAATATTTCCTTGTTTATAGAAATAATGACTAGATTTATCAATGGACAAAGATAACTTTACAGTCACTGAACTATTCTGAATACAGTGGAAGAGGGTTTAATTTCAGCTTAAAATATATAGAAATATGTTTAATAATATGATTGATTGTAGTAGAAAATTATAAATTTGTGCAATTTGGATGCATAAAAGAATTCCAGAAAAAAAATCTCACCTAAGTACTTATTAGAAACTCATCTAATGCCTGAAAATGTGATCATTTTTATGTTTTTCTTTACCGCTTGTTTTTCTACCATTTGTCAAAAATGGTCTTGAACACTTGGTTGAGGGATGAACACACAGGACACGTGGTACAGATGGACAGACAACAATGGATGGATGGAGGGAGGGATGGTTGGATGGCTGGATGAGAAAATGTGATGCTGTACAAGAACATGCATGCTCAGTCAACCTACCCTGAATGAATAAAAAGGTATAGAAAACACAAAAAAATAAATAAAAATTCAAATTTATATTTGATAAAAAAAAGAAGAAGAATTCTCACCTGTTCGATGTTTCTTTCCCTTGCTGGGTTCTTTGCTAACAGCCAGGTAGACGGGCGTCTGCTTCGGCGGGATGGTCAGCTTGTCCACATGCTTCCTCCACTGTGTCTGGAAGTATTCGTTTTTCTGTTTTTCTCCTTTCTTCTTCTCCTGGAACTGCATTTCCTGGCGAGAATAAGTGCATGTTAGCTACTAGAAAGCAAGACAAGACCCTACTTTCCTCCGATGGGAATCACCTTGACAACATCTTTCTAGCATCGTAGGCCTCATTAGGATTCATTTGCGTTGGTTAAAGTTCTTGAGTACGCGTAAGCTGCTTTTCAGCTACAAAAATCTTACATGTAATCCTATAAATTCTCAATCGGATTGAGGTTTGGACAGTTTCCAGGCTAAACTCTTAAAGGACTCCGGTTCCCCCTCTAATCTTTTCAGGAGGCCCTACAGCTGTATTGGACGGTCAAGGAGACATTGGACTCACTCTGTACTCTTTCGATAGTCTTTTCATTTTCTTGTTGAGGAGGAAGTAGACGGCCAGGGTGTGACAGGCCCGGTTGGTCAGAACCGCACTCAGAACTTCGCTGTGTTTGTACGTCATTTTCTCCGTCATGTGCAGCAACACCGTGTGGTTGATTTCCTCAATGTGGATCCTTTCGTTGGAGAAAGAAAGGCATGTGAGAACAGATCAACTCAAACTCGATTCACATTGTTCGGCAGTTGTCGCTACCTGTTGAGGTACGGTGCTCCTGTGTTTTTGTTGGCTAGCTGTAGCCAGGAATCTGCCATCACCTGGTGAATATTCGGTCGCTTGTTTGGATCCGGCTCAAGCAGTTTCTTTAGAAGACAGATGGCAGCTGTCACAAAAAAAAAGATTTATTATAGAATAACAACCACATTTTTTTGTGACCTATCAATTAATTAAAAATGTTTAACCACAAAGTACTCTTCCCGATTGGTGTCGCGATACAATCTGTTCTCTAGAATATCCCTCGTGTACTAAGATGGGAATGATCTTATCGTCCTTGCATAATCACGTAGACTCTTACATAACTAGGCTAATATCATCCTTACTAGGAACATTGGACGTGTCATCAGAGTTGTGACACCGTCACGTACACAGTATGATACAATAATCCGTCCAAATCTATAGTGTGAAAACGGAAGAGCTCGACTCAAAGTGGGGGCCTTGCACCCCATACCTGTATGACCCGACCCTCATCAAATATTTCAGTTCTTACAGTTTAATAAACATTATTTCTTCTTGATGTATACATTCATAAAAAAGGTATAGTATCTCAACTTCTCGGTTATGTGTCGCTATCTGCTTCACGCAAACAACTTTGTGCTGATGAATTATTTGCTTGAGACAAGAAGTTCATGATGACCTAGTTTAAAGTTACCGTAAGATTCTTGGGAAGTCTTGCCTCGAGTCATTACTGTACATTTATCTTAAACTATAATTACTGTTACATAACAAGGGTTCTTGTTCTAACAGGTTTTACCACAAGATAAATGTCAGCCGCGTACCTGTCGACAGTGAGGGAGGTAGTGGGTTCATTTCCTTATCGACCATCTTTTGGTGGAGGGCTCGGAGGCTGAAGGGCTCCACGGTGAACGGGAGCGTACCCGTCAGCATGGCGTACATATTCACACCTCTGGAACGGTAAACGTAACATTAGCTTACTCCGAATAAAGTTAAGATAAAGAGACATAATCATGGGTTTACTTACATCGACCAAACATCCACTTTAGGGCCGTACTTTTTCCTGGAGAGGAGCTCCGGGGCGGCGTACGCTGGACTCCCGCACTGGGTGCTGAAGGGGTCCGAGTATCCCAAGATGCCAGCACAGTTACTGAGACCAAAATCTGTAAGGAAGAAAGCCACATGGGTTAACTGTTGCTCCTGGCAAACCATTCCTCCGACCACAAAAGGGAGATTAACACTTAAGTGAGAGCTTTAAACACGGTTTAATTGCTCTTAGACCCGTGACTGCTCCACTTCCCGCTGATGAACCTTTTTACACTGACGGAGAATTTTAGTGAATGAAAGAAGGGATGAATTACCGATGAGCTTAATGTTGTCCTGTTCGTCCAATAGAAGGTTTTCAATCTTCAGATCCCTGCAACACAGATAAAAAAAAACAAGATGTAATACAGCAATCTTATCATCATACAATGCTAATCTATTGCGGTCGCCCCGAGCCCCTCCACCGACCATTCAACGCACCCTCCCGATGTGGGTCACACTGTCAGATTTTAGGCTCCATTGTCCGCCTGCTTAGCCTCCCAAATCCTGTTATACAGTTATCTACTTAAACCACAATGAGGACGGTTGAGTTCCCAGGCCTCAAGGAAGTAGAATTCCCATGAACGTAGACAATATCTTGTATCAGTGATGTCATCGCTTAAATCCCCGCATAACTTTTTAGCACTTAAGAAAAGTATGTTGGATGTCTTGTAAGGATTCTTCAGGTGCACTTTTGTGACGTATAGCTATCAAGGATGAGACCAAAGTGGTGGGATAAAGATTGTCTTGGTTCAGGGTCTCACCTGTGCACGACTCCGGCTCTGTGAAGATGCTCCACGGCCAGCACCAATTGCCTGATGTACTTCTGCGTCTCCCTCTCGTCCAGACGCTTCTTGTCGTAGATGCGATTCATGAGGTTGCCGCCGGGACACAGCTCCATCACCAGGTAGTAGCTGTTCTCCGTCTCCAGGATGTCCAGGAGCTGAGTGATGTTGGGATGGCGGATCATCTGCTGTATGTGACCTTCTCTCCTCAGGTTCTTCGTCACGTACGAGTCCTTTTTGGCCTTCCGCTTGTCAATCACCTTCACGGCCACCTGGCGGGAGGAAGTAGAAACTGTAAAGTCGGCATTGGGATTCCAGGGAGAGGGGAACAGGTGATGGGCCAAGTGTCTAATGCTAACGCTGGACCCTCTTCTGCAGCTGCTTCAAAATGTGGGGGGCGACACAAGCGCCTCTGGGACCCGACATGTGTGCTTGGTCACCATGTGTTTGTCGGAGGGGGCGCGGTACAATCATAAAAAGCAGGCGAAAAAGCAAACGTTATCCGATCCGCTGGGAAAGCGCTGGGAACCAAATGGCCGTTAATACTTTCCCCATTTGCTTCAAAGTTTTCAGCTGGCACGTGGCAAACTGCAACATGATCAAACACAGACGGACACTAAAGACTTTCACTGGCTGTTCCTTAAATATTTGTGGCATTAGTTAATCCAAAATGTTCAACTCGAAATACCAAGTCAACAAAAGAGAGAACGGAAGGTAACATTGACTACTATGTTGGAACAGTTATGTCAGACACTGACCTACATTTAAGTATGTTGTATATATAAAAAGAATAATGTAAATATGATAATCTGGTTTATATATATAATATATATAGTGAAGCACAATATACATGTATTGCAATTACTTTTACATTAAAGATAAACTTTATCATTTAGCAATATTATCATTTTAAAAGAATGTGTCCAATTTAATGATTGAAAATCTAATGCATTCCTTTGTTGTTGTTGTTAAATAAAATGGATTATATAGTTGACATTTATTAGTGATCTGATGTACGGCTAATAAAAACACAAATGACGTTGAAAAAAGCATCGATCAGTCGAATTCAAGGACGTCAGAAGTTGGTCGACCTGTTTAAGAATTCCGCTCCCTGTGTAATGGCTCGTTCCATTTGATTAAAAAAAGCCACAAGAGCTTGTATGTCCTTGTGTCCTTCTCTAATTGTATTCCGACAACATACCCATCAAATGCATCCTGTCTTTTTACCAGTCTCCTTGCCTCCCGTCTAGACCGGGTTCAAGAACATACGGAACCACGAACAGCAAATCATTCCAAGGAGAGTCCACAGACATGAAAAGACACGAGCGGAGAAGCTAATCACCAAAATCCATTAATGAAATGGTGGAGGCCAAAGTGGCAATGTTCTCTTTCTCGTGTCCTTCAGTGTCAGTTTTACTACTGTCCCTTCATCCCGGTGTAATGGATTCACCTTGAAATTACCTTTTTACGGCCGCTAATTGACCGAGGCGTGTGCCACGCTGGGCTGTCACAACGTTGTTTATGCCATACAAAGAGGGGTACGAATAAGGGGGAGGGGTCACTGTATTTACAGTAGAGTGGTCCATATAGCAGGGGGATGGGACCGGGGGAAGGGGAAGGGGGGCTGCTTAGCCCTGGGGGCTTCTGGGGTTGTTTGTCAGGATTCCCTCAGACAGAAAAAGGGGGACATAAGGGAGGGGGGGTGGGTTATAGACATCAAAAACAGATTCCTATGACCTCGTAACCTCTTGATCATCTCCGGCATAACCCCTTAAAAAAATTGAAAAGCCCACTTTCAAGGGATGCTTCCTTTCACCTCCCGGTGAGCTCTCATAAACTCAACGCCCTCCCCTCCCCAATTCTGAATGAAAGAGAGAGAGAGGGGAGCGAGATGTTGCTCATGTTTGCATCATCCTCAACAAAGACGGGGAAGGTTGTACCTCCGTCTCACTCATCTAATGACATATTTAACAGAAAAAGTTTCATTTTTTTATGTCTCATTTTGTCAAACAATGGCGGTGAAAAATTTGATCTTGTTTTGACCAAATGCAAATGCAACCTGGACAGACAAAGGCAACCAGTGGTGGCCAATGGTGATCCATATAAATAAATAAATAAACAAAGCTCCCAACACTGGCTGAATCGCAATGAGGCTCATTTTAATCAAAGACATGCTTTCATATGTAAGTAGCAGCCTCTGCTCTTTAATAGGTCCCTTGTTTTCTCCTCGGCGGTGAGGTCACCGGCAGCCACGAGACAAAGCGGCAGTTCAGAAAATACAGCCATGTTGCCACACATGTGGAACCAGGACAGTCAGTCAGTCTCTCTCTTTCTCGCACACACACCAAAGGTAAATATTGCCTCACGGAGATGGTGTCGCTCAACAAAAAAAAGATGATCCTACAGTCAATAAATGACTGTGTTCTCCGGGGCATTTATAAATCCATTCCGTGTGTACGTACAGTAAAGATACATAAATAGATACTAAGATATTTCGCCTGTTGACACCAAGTGACAGGTGGAACTGACCACTGATATGAAATCTAAAACCACATCTTAGCATTTACTGAATTCCCCCTTTTTAAATAGACTGCTTACTTTAAGACACTTTTTTTTTTTTTTTAGGATTATTTTTTGTAATGAAATGTGACAACATATATGAATACAATCAGATGTATGAGCTTAAAAACAATAGTAATAATTAAAAGACAGTGTACAAATAAAATAAAAAATGTAATAAAAACAGTACATTTGCACTTGAATCTGTGGATTATCTGATTTATAAATAAGTCAATTTGAATTTTTATTGCTTTAAAATTAATTTTAAATAAATTTGGAGCCAAACAAGAAATATTTTAACCCATTTAATAAGTATTTCTAACAGAACAAATGAATTAGAATCTTGACAAAAAAAAACTGTTTAATTTAAAATGTTGACCATATATTGTTGCCCCATAATCAGAAAAAAAAAATAGATTCCAAAAGTGTTCTTACCTTCTCCCCTGTCATGGCATGAAGACCCTCTCTCACTTTGGCGAAAGAACCCTCTCCCAGCTTCCTCCCGATCAGGTAGTTGCCCACCCTCTTGGTGTGGTAAAAGTTCTTGAGGATGTCGGCAGCCGGGCTGCTCAGGTTCGCGGGCAGGATGCCCTCATCCGAGGACGTGCTCGGGGTCTTGCCCTCGTGGTTCAGGTCCACCAGCATGTCGCTGTCCGCCACCGGCATCGCAGCTGTTTTTCTTGTAGAAAACCAGTCTAAAACAATCACCCACCGTCCGTGGAGTGATGTATCCCTAGTAGGTAGAAATAAAATCTACCAGAACCAACGGATCTCCGGGTCAGAACTCTCAGAGCGATCTGCCAAAAGTGCGCGTCCCGTCGATGAAACGCGTTGTGTTTGCGGCGCGTCTCCGAGTCAATGTGAGGCAGCAGCGTGTGCGCATCGTTTTGAAGTGACTTTCCCGGTTCATCTGGGTGGGTGGGGTGAGAGAATAAAAACACACAAAACACTCCTGCATGGTCGCGGGGTGTCTCTGGACCAATCCGGGTCCTTGGGGCGGAGCGACGATGAGCGCATGAGGAACATCATGGATTGTTTACGCAGCGCCATGCGCTCCTGAGGACCGGACGAACAAAGGAGACATGTGTGTGGAAACAAAACAACATGTAGGTCAAACATTTATGTATCATATATGAGTAATTTAATGTTGTCATTCCAGGGATGGAAACTCAAACACATGCTTGAGATGCGTGTGACATGAGTCACTCCAACCACCCAAAAAACAACAGGCTTTTGTCTTTCTTTTTAAAAACAAGTTATTGTCTTAATTCCACGGTAACCTTCCTCTGATGAGTCCAATTAAAAAATATTCCTGGAACTATGACACCTTCAGGGAGGAGATTTTTATATTGTTTCCTATTAATATTTTGCGTCATTCTTACAATGACATCACAAATAAAGGTATTCGTTGGTACCTGGATAACCTGTCTGTGTTCACATCTGTTTGTTTTAAAAAGGTAGGCTGAGGGGAACTTGACTGGGTAAACGTAGAGTCTTTGTTGGTTTTTCTTATCTTGGCATCATGGATTCCTCGACAGAGAAAGGAAAAAAAAGACACCTGTGTTCATTGTGGAGCTCAGAATCAAGAGCTGTGTTTCCATCTAGAGGACGTTTGTGGTACTGCACATGACGTTATATAGAATAGAATGTGTTTATTGACAAAGGGGTAGCATTGTGTCGTCAGTACTGGTCAATGACAAATACAAACACATAAATGTAGAATACAAATAAAAAAAACATAAATCAGTTTAAAAAATGGAATAGAAAATGAAATGGGGTTTCATACCAGTAATAGTTGTATTTATTATCAATTAATATATAATAAAATGTACCTGTATTCATCTGTGTCTCATGACCTGAAGCATTTATAATAAAACTTGTTTTAAAAAAACAACAAAATGTATAAATATTTATTATTGTTCTTCCCTGGTAAGTAATTTATTCACCCGCACAGTCAAAGGTAGAGATTCTGTCGCTGCTTCCTCTGCTCACTCCATTCAGTCATTTAATGAGAAAATATAATGTTTTTTTAGGGTTTTAACTCGATCCCCAACTCTATTCATGTGTACTAATTCAAATTGTTGTTACTACGTGGCATTACTTCATCCATTATTGTGTTTATTTACTTAAATTACAATCACATTGTTGTTTATTTATTGTTGTTATTTTGACATGTATAATACGTGTTTGTGTCATTTTTTGTGACAATCTAAACGTGGAAAGAATAAAGGTATATCTTATTTTATTTATTTTTTAGCTTTGATCTGTTGATTTAGACAAAGAATTGCAAAAAAATTAACGTCAGGGAAAACATTTAGGACAAATGCTTGAAGTCGGAGGAATTTTATATTTTTCAACAACATATACACACAGAATATTATAATTATTATTGTTGATATTATTATTATTATGCTCTATAATCAATCGTTTTATTAAATGACATATTAATAGAAAATAAATGTTCACAGTGTTTGGTAAAAAAAGAGGCAATTGTATCCAAATAATCCCTTTTTAAAATATGTACAATAAAAGAATAAAGTCTCTTTTCCTCTTTGCTTCTCGTTGTTCTTTGTTCTAAACTGGAAAAACAAGCCGTTCGTTCGATCGTGGCGACATCTACTGGTCATACGGTGAAACTACGAGAAGGGGGGCTCCCGTCATGCTTTGCGCTACCCGCCGACCTGCAGGTTAGCAGCCAATGCTAAGCTAACAGCCATTAGCCACAAGGAGCGGACATGTTGAACTAACCCCTTCGGGTGTAAACACAGCAGAGCGGGGGGTAGTTCGGGACGACACGAAGGGGCCTCGTCGTCGGGCAACGATGGAGGCCGTTAACATCTTCAACCACGAGGTAAAAGACTGGAATAAACATGAAGAAGTTGCCATGTTTCGGAGGCTGCTGGTCAGTGAGTTAGCATCGGACCCGCAGGCCTGCATCTCTGCCTGAACCAATGTTGTGTTTTATCATCAAACCTCACGAGCAAGGAGCGTGTTCGTAGACGCACATGGTGTTTATCGAGCATAACACGTTAAATCCGGCGTAAATAAAGTGATCCTGGACATAATAAGACACCCTTAAGACAAGTGATGCTAGTTTATTGTAACGTGATCTCTAGGACTTGCTGTTAATATTAGTAGTAACTCAACAACTAGTCAAGAAAGATACTTATTTATGTTCATAAGTATCTTGTTTTCATGTTGATCACAAGTGTTTGTGTCGTGAAAGATTCTCACAACATCGTGGGAGGAAGAATATAAAACCCACGCAGCACTGATGTAAGATCATGAAACGATACTTTTTTTTATAGTGTAATTGAATATATATAGTATAGATAAACTATCAAGTTGAACTAGTAGCTTCTTTAGTGCCAGAATATATTCACCCGCGCTGTAGGAAGGAGAGATCCGCCCCTTCTTCCTACCATTGCAGTCTGACTATATAATCATTTAAAAAAAAGTAGTATGTGCACTTGTACTACTACTGTTTATTGTAGTTGATATATGATTTCATTATTTTATTTGTAATTGCGTTTCTTTTACGATTTAAAAAACATATACTGTATATATTTTTTTATTCTTCCCTTATTTATTTTTATTATTACTGTTTTGTTATTTTGAATACACGTACGGTTTGTCTCGATATAATTTGTTCATCATGTGTTTGTGTCTTCTTGTCTGGACCATTGCAACAGTTTGTTTTCATGTCTTAACAAGAAGGATGTGTCTCGCCTGCAGTTCATACAAAACTGAAGCCAGAATTCTTAGCCGCTCTAGTAGAAGAACTCACATTTCTCCTGATCCTTAAATCTCTTCACTGGCTTCCAGTTTCTTTCAGGATCAACTTTAAAATTCTGGTTCTTACTTTCCGATCTATTCATGGTCAGACCTTCCATCAGTGATCTGATCCAGACTTACACCCCAGCTCGGGCTCTGAGGTCTGTGGATCAGAATCTACCGATGGTTCCTGAACTTCCGGACCAGAGGAGAGAAATCCTTCCAGACTGTTGCTCCTAAGCTTTGGAAAAATCTCCCTCTGTCTTTGATGATCTACTGACTCCTTCAATATTACATACTTAGTTACTTACTATCTATTTACTCAAATTTCCCAAACCTAGTGAGAATAAAGGAGTGTCAATCATTTATTCTTTACAAGTGGACTTTAAAGTCGCTTGTTCTTCCGTTTCTGCTGCAGTCGGTGAGAGGTTGTAAGAAAATAAGGTTGTTGGTCAGAAAGGAGGAGGGTTGAAGCAGTTAATGATGGACCAGGGCCTTTTTTCCCCAGCTAGTCAGGGCAAGATGTACTGAGACTTCCATAATCAAAGAGAACGCAGACCCTGACATTTAAAATTAAATTTACAGTTTGAGAAACCATCTGACTCAAACTGCATCTGAGAGTGAGTAAGTAAGGAATAGTTATTTGTAAAGATCTTTATAGACCAGGGTCACAAAGCGCTTTAACAATCAAATACAAAACAACACATAGTTAAAATATATACTTTAAAACATCAAGGCACATAAACACAGGAGTCCCAGAAAATCAGGGAAAAGCACAAATAAAAGTGTCTTAAGATGTTTCTTGAAGGAGTCAGTAGATCATCAAACACAGAGATGGTTTCAAAGTATGGAGCAACAGTCTGGAAGGATTTCTCTCCTCTGGTCCTGAAGCGTGTTCAGGAACCATCAGTAGATTCTGATCCACAGACCTCAGAGCCCGAGCTGGGGTGTAAGTCTGGATCAGAATCTACAGATGGAAGGTCTGACCATGAATAGATCTGAAATTAAGAACCAGAATTAAAAAAAAAAAAGATCCTGAAAGAAACTGTCAGCCAGTGAAGAGTTTTAAGGATCAGGAGAAATGTGAGTTCTTCTACTAGAGCGGCTCAGAATTCTCGCTGCAGAGTTTTGTATTAACTGCTGATTTTTTTTAATATCCAGAGATGACGCAGGATGGTTTCGAAATTGAATCATACTTTTACAAGTATGAACCAAATACAATTGATTTGTTTCCATCTGCCATCGAGGTCACTTCATACTTGATAACCCTTAAATATTTTGTCTCCAGTTGTTCTCGTTGATGGACAGCAAGCCCCCGATATCTCGGGCGAAGATGATCTCCATCACCAAATCCGCCATCAAAGCTATGAAAGTAAGACGTTTGTGATCCAACTGTGTACTTGTGCAAAGAATAATAATAACACACTTTCCATGGTGTTCAGCTCTACAAGCACGTCGTCCAGATCGTGGAGAAGTTCATCAAAAAGGTAGGTTGAAGTGTTTTTGGTTTGTTGTTTTTTTTAAAAACTGAAAATAAAACGTTGTTTCTCTTGTATTTAGTGTAAGCCGGAGTTCAAGGTCGCCGGCCTGTACGTTGTGGACTCCATCGTCCGACAGTCCAGGCACCAGTTTGGAGCCGACAAGGACGTGTTTGGTCCCAGATTCACCAAAAACATTATAGGAACCTTTGAAAACCTGTGCCTTTGCCCGGTGGAAGAGAGGGTACGAGCGTTTGTGTTGAGATGTTTAAAGCAATGTTTTATTGGAAAATTTAACACAAAACCTTTTTTTTTTTTTTGTAGAGCAAGCTAGTGCGAGTTCTGAATCTGTGGCAGAAGAATGGAGTCTTTCGAAGTGACATCATCCAGCCGTTGCTAGACATGGCGACCAGCGCTGGCGACACTTCAGCTGCTTTTCTGGAAGCCGACGATCCAGGTAACAGCAGAGATTTCTACACTAGTGTTGTACACTTTGATTCATCCCAGGAGTTATGCTAGTATTTCTCAACAACACAGATGATGGCTGACTCTGTACTGTATTTCAATGTGGCACTAACCTTCTACAAACCTAGTTTTGGAGAAATGTATTGTTATTATTTGATTGTTTACATTGAAATATGTCGTCTACATGTGTATATGTGTAGTATTGTCAAGTACTTGACTCTGGTTTTGCAGTATTTAAAGACCACATGGCTCTTGACGAAGTCGTAACTGATTTCATTGGTTTTCAAACCAAAATATGTCCAAACATCAACTTTAAAAGCTGCTGGACTCACTGTATCCTCTTGTCCTCAGTCATCATATAATAACTATGGTAAAAAATGAAACATGATTTGAAAGCCACATTTTAAATGTATTTATTGAGTATCGTGAAAAAATATTGCAGGATATCGCCGTGTCAATAATTTCTATCACTACAATACAGGGTCAATGATACAAAGTTTTGCGACTTTGTAGGAAAATTCATATATTTGTAGTATTGTCCAGTACTTGACTCTGGTGTTGTAGTATTTACAGACCACATGGCTCTTGACGAAGTCGTAACTGCTTTTGTTTGTTTTCTAACCAAAATATAAACAAACATCAGCTTTAAAAGCTGCTGGAGTCACTGTATCCTCTCGTCCTCAGACATCGCCGGGATCTCCTGGTGATTTCATTGTCATCTTTTGGCCAGAAGTTGATTCGCAACACAAAAATTATCAAACGCTTTGAATATTTGCTTGTTAATCTTAATTAAAAAAAAAAAATATATATATATATATATTTTATAAAAGCATTAATAGAACCTAAACCATAGATTAAGAATTGTTAAAATAAAATGTAATTCAAATGTATTAAAAATTACAAATATTGTATAGTAAAAAAATTAATATTGTGACGTTCAAGTGTAGGAATAGTCTCTTATTCTTTTCCTTCTCAGTCCCTTCTCCAGCTCAAGAACCCATGATGGATCTAGACGTCAACTCCAGCACGACTGCTGCTCCGCTGCAGAACTCGGACGCCTTCGCTGCCGTCGCTCAGCTCTTCCAGTCCACGCAGGGTCAGCAGGTGTGTTTCTGCAGTAGATCCTGCTCGTCCCTCTCGTATCAACACTCAACTCTTAAACACCCTTTTCTCAGCTTCAACAGATGCTGCAAACCATCCAGCAGCAGCCGGTGAAGCCTGAACCCACTCCTCAGCCGCTGCTACAAACTCCTCCGATGCAGGTCCATCAATTCCCCGTCAGGATGGAACTCCCACTTCAGTATCCACCGTCCATGTTGCAACACGCCCAGCACTCGTCGGCCTTTGACAAGGTGAGTCGTTTTTAACCGTAGCTGTGTCTCAAATCGCGTACTTAAACTTAGTATTTTTAGTGCATAAGTGCGTCTCAATTCTTAGTATGTGAAATGTAGTGCTCCATACACACTTAATTGTCACTAAAACGCCCACAAAACCGAGTATGGATCGATGGCCACTTTCTACCCTATACGGCTTTGTGATGTTGACGTTGTAAACGGAATTTACGTCATAAATATATATATATATATATATATATATATATATATATGCATATACTCACAGGTGCATTTTTAGCAGCAGTAGGAGGACGTCACGTCTTCGCTTCTAATGCCGGCGTAAATACCTCGCCAAAATTTAGTTTCTCATATATTTCTTGATCCAAACCAAACGTGCTGCCAGCAGGTGGCGATAGTGTTCCTACAGCTGGTTGAACTCATCGTTAAATAGTAGTAGAAGAAGAAGCTGTCGCGTCATTTCCTGTTAGTGTGTAGCAGCAGAGTTTGATTCGAGACATACTATCTGTGGAGTATTAGTTACTAGTTAGTACGTACACTATCCTGATGCATACTAACCTCTAGTGCACTAAGAGAAGTATGTGATTTGACTCATGCAATATGTAACGGAAACTTATCTTTTCGCATGTTTTCCAAAGACCTTGTTGGATCGCTTTGATTATGACGATGAACCGGATGTCGGTGATGATGGGAAGAGAGAAGACGTGTCGTCACAGCCAGCTTTGTAAGAGGATTATTCGCAACAACATCCCACATTTCTAATGTTATTTTTCTTAAAACGTTCATTTTAACTTGAATATATCGATGATTCCAGCAACACGCAGCCTCCAGTGTTCTCGCAACGTATGGAGAACTTCAAGCCACAGTCTCAAGAGCTGTTATTGCAACAGGTATAATCGATATAAACGCTTTTATTAGTTGATTTTTAATAACAATCACATGTTTAATTTGCAGCCTGCGTTCCCACCCAACGGTCAGATCCAAGGCTTCGGTTTGCCGCCCGGACCGGGTCTGGCTCACATGATGCAGCACATGCCGGTGCCGGGCCAACATCAACCCCCCGTCGGTCCGCCGGGCTTCATCGGAGGATACCAGCAGCGGAACATGATGCCTCAACAACAACAACAACAGGTACATCCCATAATAACATCGCCATTGAGCTGGAAACTGTGTTTTTTTTTAACTCATGGAGTGTTTTGAACGTCTTGTCAGGATATGCCTGTGGATCTGGAGCGTTCATCTCTGAGGGACGGTCGTCATGGAGGAAGATCTCACTCGGGTTCAAGGTAATACTATATGGAAATTGGAGAAAAATACTTTGTCTTTAAATGAATGAATACAAATGAATTACAACTAATACAACAATATTTTCAGTAGACAGAAAAATATATGATCATTACCATTGAAGTGATAGTTCATCCAAAGTTCACTCACTTATCGACTAATGTTGGATTATTTTCAGAGCAATCTGTTTGTTTTGAGAGTTATAGACGAGAGAATGTTTGTTCATTTTAATGTAGCGACTGTAGCTCAGTTGTCTTCATCTTCGTCCAAAAAGGCAATTAAAAACATCCAAATACCTCCATACTGCTCGTCAGTAACGTCCCTCTTGGATTGAAGTCTCAACATTGTTCTTACATTTTAAAAAATCTAATAAAATCAATATTTAAGCAAAAGTTTAAAGAATAACAAGCGATACAGACAGGAAGTACTCTGGGTAAATATCGCCACCAGTGTAGATGGTTCAATGTATTCGCTCACAGACAATGATTTAAAGTATTTTTGGACGACTGAGCTCCAGTCGTCACATAAAAATGAACAAACATTTTTGTCTATAACTCTAAAAAGAAAAGATAACTCTGAAATAATCCCAACCTTTGGTTGAGATTAGAGTGAGTAGAAAACGAGTGCAGTTTGGGTGAACTATCACTTTAACTTATTCACAGTCACGTGTTTAAAATGATATGAAACTAAACAGATGTTTATCTCTAATGATAAGTTTTTAATTTGGATAAAAATGTTTTTACATTAAAAGGATTAGTTAGAAATGTTGGTGTTTTGCATTGAAGAATGGTTTAAAGGTTTTGTTGTTCAATTATATGGCTTCTCATGTGCTAACAAAAGAAAGTCTTGCTTAAAAACACAGGATTCAATCCAATCCCTAAAGTAAATCAGATAAAACATCCATGTCGAGGATGCGTGTGCAGTCATGGAGTCATGAGGAACCTGTTTTTATATGTTTTTGCCAATATTTTTTTTTTTGTATTTGAATTGAAATTAGTATTTTAGTATTACAAGCTCCTTGGCAGAGGTATTTTTGTTTCTGTGCTTTCCTGGTTACTCATCTAAAAAACACTTTTTTATTCTTTGAATTTTATCCAAACACACAGTATTTCTTCGTGCTATTCATATCCTTATCAGAGTCTTATCACATGTTTTTCTATGTTCTTAGTTTTATATGTATTTGAACGTTTGTTTTATTCACTTTTGTGAAGCTCTCGGTGACCAACGTGCATTTTGGATTCGTGAGGAAATAATTTTTTTTTACCAACAATCAAATGTAACATTGTGCCTTCGTCAACAGATCCCCAAAACGAAGAAGATCTCGGTCCAACTCGCGCTCGCGGCGCCCCCGGCACCGGCGTTCGCGCTCGCGCTCCAGAGAGCGACGCCATCACTCGCCGAGGTCTCGCTCGCTAGAACGCCGCGAGAGGGAGAAGGAGAGAGAGCGCCGACAGAAGGGTCTGCCGCCTCCGAAGAAGGACTCGCTGAGCAGTGAGTCGACCATAACTCCTTCATCTTTGTCCAGACAAATTGCCGATGTCGGGTTTTTAAACTGTGTCTGATGAACAGTTTGCAGCACAACCCTGTGGGTGGGTCAGCTGGACAAGAGAACGCAGCAGCAAGATGTCGCCTGTTTACTGGAAGAGTTTGGAGAAATAGAATCTATAAACGTAAGAACGTTCTCTTTAACTTTTCACCTTAGAGTTTAAAAAATATTAATTTTTACAACTTCTCTGCAGATGATTCCTCCTCGTGGCTGCGCCTACATAGTCATGATACAAAGACAAGATGCCTTCAGGGCCCTGCAGAAGCTCGGGCGAGGATCGTTCAAAGTCAACCAAAAAGCTATTAAGGTTTGTAGATAAAAACATCTCTTAGTTTATTCATCTAATGACAAGGGTTGTGTGTCAGAAAGAATCAGTTGATACGATACGTACTGTAATAACAAGGATACATTTGTAGTATTGTCAAGTACTTGACTCTGGTGTTGTGATACTGGAGTAACGAGGATATATGTGTAGTATTGTCCAGTACTTGTAGTATTTACAGACCACATGACTCTTTTCAAACCAAAATATGTCCAAACATCAGCTTTAAAAGCTGCTGGAGTCACTGTATCCTCTTGTCCTCTGTAATCGCCCAGATCACGCAGGATTTCATTGTCTTCTAGCGGCCGGAATTTTTAATGCAACACAAAAATGAACAAACGCTGTGAATAGTTGCATGTAAATTGTAAATTTAAAAAAATAAATATTTGTTGTATTTTATACACACTTTGTTAAATATAAACCTCAAATGAACTGTTATAAAGACAAAATTTAATTTGACAGTCCTCTAATATATTAAAAAAAATATTGAGATACAGTATTGTGAAAAAAATGTAATGATATTTTTCTTATACCTTTACTTCTCAGTCCCTTCTCCATCCTTCTACTGTATCCTCTCGTCCTCAGTCAAAGCTGTGATTTCATTGTCATTTTAGCTGTGGAGGACGTAATGACTGCTGCCATCTAGTGGCCAGAAGTTTAATTAAATAATTAAAAAAAAAATAATTAAATACTAGGTGAATATTTGCATGGTTACTGTAAATAAAACAAATCATCTATTTGAGACTCACTTAATTAAAATACATTAAAGAACTATGGTAAAACTAAAATATTATTTGAAAGCCCTCCCCTTCCTGTATTGAATCAAGATAAAGTACCTTGAAGAAAAAACTTCTTACATGTAACAAAGTGTTGCTTCCATCACCAAAGCACATTTTCAGTGACCAGCATCAACACCCGTCTCTCACTGTGCAGATCGCCTGGGCTTTAAACAAGGGCATCAAGCCAGAGTTCAAGCAGTTCTGGGACGTGGAGGTCGGCGTCACCTTCATACCGTGGATGAAGGTCCGAGAGGAGCAGCTGGACGAGCTCCGAGAAGGAGGGATGCTGGACGTGGAGACGTTATCACCAGGTAGTCGAGACTCGTCAGGAGATTTTAAGAGCGAGACGCTCATGAACCTCCAATGTTTTGCAGAGTGGATTCAAACGAAGAAGAGTCTAGAGATACCAGAACAACTCCATCATAACGGAGGCTCGGACCAGCAGCCGCCGGAGGAGGCGCCACCTGCACCTGTACTGGTTCCACCTGCCCAGGTGAATATTATTATTACTGGATACACTAGAATGCAGTTAGAAAAATATATATTTTTTATTTCCAGGTGCCTCAGATGCATCCCCCGGTGGTCGGTCTGGCTCATCTTCAGCATCCGGTCTTCCCCGGTCCGATGGGCCTCCCTCCGCCTTCATACCAGCCCGGCCTCCCTCACAACGTGTCGCTAGGTCTGCCACCGGGTTTACCTCCTGGCGTACCCCCTCCTTTCATCCGGCCCGGGTTCAACCCCATGCAGATGCCTCCAGGTGACAAAAGACATCAGATTAAATTGACATTTATCGACACGATTCACAGGACGAAGAAAATGAAGGAGTTTTGACTTATGAATATTTATTTCATGTTTTTAACTCAGTTTAGTGGGTCAAACATTTCACTCTTGACCTTTAAAGTATATACTTTATTGAATATTGTTTTGATTGTTTAAGCGCTTTGTGACCCTGGTCTGGAAAAGCGCTATATATATACAAATTACTTACTTACTTACTTACTAATGATGGATTCAAAAAGTGTTTCTTCAAGGAAATATAAAGTCATTTATGGTAGTAAAGCAGTGTCATCGAAATATTATATGGTTGATTTAATCTAAAATGTTTAATTTTAATTTATTATTTTTAATTGAAATGTAGTTTAGCAGAGTTGGGTTATTGTTAGGAAAATGTATTCAATAATTGTTATATTAAAAGGTTGAATTTGTTTGTATTTTAAAAAAAAGAACCCAATTTTTCCAATGAAATGCTTTTTTAATTAATTAAAATTAATTAAAAGGTTCTAAATTCAATTAATTAATTAAAAGGTTATAAATTTAATATATTGACATGTGTGGCCTTTTAAATTTCAATATAACAATACTGGATGAGTACTTTTAAATGTACAAATTATTTAGTTCATATTATCCAAAAAAAATAATATAGTTTAATGCTTGACAACAAAACAAACTTTTAATGAAAAATTCCAACTTTCAAGATTTTAAATGTTAAATTCAAACATTCAATATTCTGATGGAACTGATCGAATAGAAAGCGAAGAAAGAAACTTAAAAAAAATAAAAACAGCAATAATATTTTTTCTATAATCTCTAAATCCTTCACTTCTTCTCTCAGGGTTTCCTCCCATGGCTGCGATGTCTCTCGGTCCGCCGCCCTCTTCCAAGAGCGGCGGCGAAGATGCTCCCATGATGCCGGTGGGTTTGCCCAATAGAAAGATGGAGGACGGTCCTGAGATTCCGAACCGCTTGAACCACCAGATGGCGCCCATGGGTCAGTATAGTCAGAACTTTGATTTAAACCTATTACAACCTTACAACTATTTTGTGGAGTCGACCGTACAGAAGAGAATGAATAAAACAAGTGACTTGTAAATAACACTGAATGTATTTTAGTACATAATTAAATACAATAAGAATTATCGTTACTTATTTGTGTGTTTTTGTTACTCAGGCACTCAAGTTGGAGCTCCCCCTGGTGGTCTTCCCGGGAACGTCCAACATCTCCCCGCCGGTCTACTGGGCGCCCGACCCGGATTGATCCCCCTGCAGCGTCCTCCGGGGCCATCTCAACCCCACATGCAACGGTTCCCTCTGCCCCAAGGCCCCGGGTCCCCCATCTCTAACCTGAGTCCCCAGATGATGGTCCGAGTTCCCATGATGCACCACGAAGCGCCTCCTCCTAAACCGGGTTTTGGATTACAGCAGCCTCAAGGCATGCGTCCGCCTTTCCCCGGACAGGGTCCTCCACCCGCGGGTCCTCCTCCTTTCATCAGACCCGGCGGTCCTCGTGTGCCCGAGGGACCGGAAGAGATGGAGGCCAGCAGACCGTTCAGAGGGGAAAGACCGGGATTCAGGGACATGGAGCCGGAGCGGGAGAGGGACTGGGACCGGGGCAGAGACCGGGGCTTTGGTGGGCGTCGTTCATTCGGTGATGGAGGGCGAGGAGGAGGTGGAGGAGCAGGAGGAGGAGAGAGACCGGACGGGAGGGAGCGCCTCGGAGGCTGGCAGGACGACGAGCCCAGAGGAGGCTGGGACCGGGATCAAGACCGAAGTCGAGACCGAGACCGGAGGGACTGGAGGGACCGGCGGAACAGTCTGGAGGGCGACAGGGATCGAGGGCGGGGGGCCGATCACGAGGAGAGGGGTCGAGGGCGAGAAGGAGGAGGAAGAGACGCCCGAGACCGAGCCAAGGGGTCCGAGGGTCGGGACGGGGAGCGGCCGAGGCGGTCCGAGCGCAGAGAGAGGATCTCGCGCTGGGACAAGGACGATCGCTTGACCGAGTTGGAAAGCATGGACAAAAAACTCCAGACCCCCGACGGACCGCCCGCCGTCGCCACGGATACGGGTACTCCTCCCCCCGCCGTGAACAGGCCCGACTCGGAACCTTCACCTCAGCTGCCGCAACCGGACTCTGTTGTCGCCGCCGAGCCTTCAGCGCCGAGCGACGCCGCAGACAAAACCACAGATTTTTAAGTTTTTCTTTTTCTTTATCGTCCGAACACACGGAGGCGACGCTCGTCACTGACGCACGAAGATCTACTCGATCGTCGCCTTTTGAAGAGTCGTTCGATCCATTTGTTGAAAATGTTTAGTCGGAAACATGTGTTTTTTTTATTTATAGCGATTATTCATCGGCTCATAATTTGATTTTTTTTTACAATATGTTCAATCGAAGCTGCAAAACTCACTATTTATTACTTTTACTCCATGTTTAAAACCTGCAGCTCTGGACGTTTGTGGATAAACACGAGTGAACGACACAATAACAACTGCAGAAACGAGCATTTCTACGTCTAAACTAAACCAGAACGAGGTCAAGAAAAAACGGTTTGTTCATGTCAGACATTTACAAAAACCTGCAAAATAGTTTTCTTTCATCAGATGCTGGAATAATGGACAATATCGTTGAAAAAATCTGGATGAACTTTTTAAAAAAACGTTTTCTTTTTAACATTTGAATGAAATCGTACACATTTGCTTTACGTAATCATTAGCTCAGTGTTTTGACTCGTTGATATCAGAGGATTTAAAAAAATTAAATGAAATGAAGAGTCAGATTCTCTGTGCATTTGCAAGATTTTGAGCGTTTGAACATAAAGATTAAAGTTCATTCATCGTAACATTTGAACTGAAGTGCCGTCGAGAGGAAGCTGCTGTAAATACGCTTGGATTGATTATGTTTATAATTGTTCACGATTGACGACTAAAAAAGACACGGAAGGAGAAAAAAACCTGATGTTTTTTTTTTTTTTAACCCTCTCTTATGAGTTGTTTGAACTGTTAAATACACAAAAAAAGACATGGTTGTGAAATTTACCTTATTTCAACCGTGGGCCGTTGTTTTTAATAAACTATTTTTGTACCAAAATTCTGATTCTTTTATTCAGAGGGAAAAATGAGTCGAGATCTTTGACGCTCATCGTTGATGTGTTTGACTTGTTGTTGTTTCCATGATAACAAGAACCGTCCTCGTGATGTCGTGACTCAGCACTTTAGCTTATCTTCAGGACAACAACGCATCTGTTCTCGTTGAACCTCCTTCTATATCTGTGACGGCT
This sequence comes from Callionymus lyra, assembly GCA_016630915.1. NCBI lineage: Eukaryota > Metazoa > Chordata > Actinopteri > Syngnathiformes > Callionymidae > Callionymus > Callionymus lyra. The sequence goes on along the minus strand of JACEEU010000720.1, from coordinate 18,509,920 downwards.
GTGAGAGAAAGAGAGAAGGAACAAATAATAGAATTCTGAGCCGCTCTAGTAGAAGAACTCGCATTTCTCCGATCCTTAAAACTCTTCACTGGCTGCCAGTTTCTTTCAGGATCAACTTTAAAATTCTGGTTCTTACTTTCAGAGCTATTCATGGTCAGACCTGCCTTCAGTGATCTGATCCAGACTTACACCCCAGCTCGGGCTCTGAGGTCTGTGGATCAGAATCTACTCATTGTCTCCAGACTGTTGCTCCTCAGCTTTGGAAGGATCTCTGTGTTTGATGATCTACTGAGTCCTTCGAGAAACATCTTAAGACACTTTTATTTGTGCTTTTCCCTGATCTATCTATCTGTCTATCTGTCCATCTATCCGTCCATCTGTCTATCCATTTCTAAATTTTCTTCATTGCATAGTTGTTCATTTTAAAACACTTTTCATTTAGAAATATGATTAAAAAATATTTATATTCTCAAAAGTCTTCCCACAAAAAAACAGATGAACAACATACATTTATAGAAAAATAAATATAATCGATGAATTAAATAAATTACATGATACAAATAAATGTTTAATATTTGTCTTACCACAGCAAAAAAAAAAAAGATAAAATATAGTTATGCCTTGAAAATAAGATAAATCTAAATTAGCAAATGTATTGTGTAATATTTAATTCAGAAAAAAAGTTTCCCCCCAAAAAAATAGGAAAGATAAAATAAAGGAATATACATTTATAGACCTAAATTATTTAGATAATACAAATATATCGAACGTGAACCATTACCCGCTAAAAACGCACCTGAACGCATCATTGACACGAGCAGAGCGGGAACCAATCGCAGCGTCACACTCCGCCCTTCCTCGCCTGTGATTGGCCGGTGCACCCGTCCATCACCAGCGACGCTTGGTTGTCTCTTTTAAGTGGAACTTGAGCTTCAGCTTCACTCGAGTCCTGCAAGAAATGGCATCGAAGGCTGTGTGTGTTCTGAGAGGAGCCGGAGAGGCCGCCGGTACCGTCCACTTCAGCCAGGAGGTGATGCTTCTTCTCCCGAACCACAACTTTTATCTCTAGAAACGAATCGAATCCGAACCGACGTGCAACTTGCGCGCTAGCATGAACATGCTAAGCTAGCTTAAGTTACATAAGATGATTTGATTATCGCGGATTTCTTTTTTGCTTAAAAACATATTTATTGAAAATATAAATATATTTAATATATATATATGTATTTGATTTACAATGGAAACGGTTTAAATCAAATGCACGTCAGTCGTGGAGTGTTTGGACTTTTGACTCCAGTAAATGATCAACTGCGTGTCAATATCGCGTTATTGTTGTAATGTTTACACATATTTTGTAGATATTCTTCAAAGTATTACTTGAAGTTTTATTGCATTCGAATGGAAAAATAAACACTCGACACAGGTTTTTTTTTTTTTGGTTATGACTTGATTTTTGCTGAGTCACTGTCTTCATAATGGTTTGTTACAGATCAACGCCTTCTATTGTATTAAGAATCGTGTTATATTTTAGTTTAAAGTACGATTTAAATCCTTGTACATATTTATATATTTTTTAAGTTTTCATCCTGAACCGCTTTTTGACACGTGATAATCTACCTGCCAAACACACCTGTAGAGCCAGAAAGCGTTTCTAAAACAGGAAACGGATGTTAGTTCATATTAAATTGGTGTTTAAACCTGTTTCACTTGTTTTAATAAACTTGTTTTATTGATATTAATAATATTGTCTGTGAGGCGTTTAATTTGTTAACAGCTAGTAAACATTTGTTTTATGTTGTCAATAACATGTGACTTTTATTAAATGATAAATAAAAAAGATGTGACCAAAAGCAACTACGGTATATTTAAGTGAGATTTAACTTGTTTTTTTTGTTATTTATATTTTAATACTTTTATCAAATGTCCAAGTGACCGATCCAAATGTGTCCTCGCTCGGATACATACTCTTAACTTTGTGATGGAGGCTTGATATATTTTCTTCTTGTGTCCAGAGCGACTCGGCTCCTGTGAAGCTGTCGGGTCAGATCGAACATCTCACCCCGGGTGAGCACGGATTCCACGTCCACGCCTTCGGAGACAACACCAACGGTGAGGACATGATGGTTATAGGAGTGTTTTTAAATAGATCCTGAAAGAAACTGGCAGCCAGTGAAGAGATTTAAGGATCAGGAGAAATGTGAGTTCTTCTACTAGAGCGGCTCGGAATTCCGACTGCAGAGTTTCGTGTCAACTGCAGTCGAGACTAGTCCTTCTTGTTAAGACATGAAAATAAACTGTTACAATAGTCTGAACTAGAAGAGACAAACCCATGGATTATAAGATCCAGATCGTGTTCTGACAACATTTTCAAGTTTAAAGATTCTTTCTCAGTTGACTGTTGTGTACATTGGAGCTGCAGTTATACAATAATCTCACAATGTATTCAGTTCACAATACAATCCATTTCCATACACAAAAATCTTTAACGAATTAAGGGGACAATGAATTTGGGTTTTCCCGCTTTGGTTTGGTTGAATTAATGGAACTTCAATCCAAAATGTGTCCAAACATCAGCTTTAAAAGTTGCTGGCTGTATCCCCTTGTCCTCAGTCATTGCTGGGATTACTTTGCTTCAGCTATGAAGGATGTAACAACTGCTGCCATCTAGTGGCCGATGTTTTTATTGCAGCACAAAAACACTTTAAATATTTAATTGTAAATAAAAATATAATTTTGTTTTACACAGAGTTATTTTAATATAAATAAACAAACAATAGACTATTTAAATTGAATATGATTTGCAATCACTGAATAATAAATGAATAGATTCAGTGCTGTTGATTTTTATATATATATATATATATATATATATATATATATTTATTTATTTATTTATTTCATTCCCATCATTGAGAATTGAGTAAAAAAGTGTTTTTTATTTGACAACAATTGTTCTGTGGTTTCTTATTTACGGTTCATAATTAAATTTGATGAAATGTATGCATTCCATTTAAGATGTCTTTGTTTCCCAGGGTGCATCAGTGCAGGACCTCACTTCAACCCTCACAGCAAAACCCACGGCGGCCCCAAGGATGACGTCCGGTGAGTTGAAATGGAACGAAGGTTTAAATGCACACACGAAAAAAACCCTTTAAACACAATTTACTGCCAAATATCTGCGTTTATTTGACCCCTCAACGGTTTTCAAGGCTCTTTAAACATGACCTTTCAATGACCTTCGTCCTTCAGATGTAAATCTGTCACGAGTCGTTGAAAAACACACTTTTAATTACGAAACCTCTGTTAGCTTTAATGTGTAAAGTGTTACTGGATGAACAACGACAACTTCGACACGCACAGGATTTCATTGTTCCATTAACTGCGGAGGATGTAATGTCTGCTGCCATCTAGCGGCCGGAAGTTTAATTGCAGCTTTAAAATAAACAAATACTGGAATATTTGCATGTTTCTTGTAAGTACTTGTTTAAAAAAAACAACTAAAAAAAGACGAATAAAGAAAGAAATGCTTTGAAAGGCAAATGTATATACATTTTTTTTAAATGTAAAATTGAAAAAGTGCTGTTGAATATCGATGCAGTATCATGAAAAAACTATTGCAATATTTTAAGTGTAATCTGTATTTTCTTACACCCATATTTTGTAGGTTTGTCTATTGGCAAGAATCTGCTGATATGATTCTATCACGCTACACGTGCAAACGATACTATATTTTGTCATATACTGTGATACTGTAGTGACGAGTACTTGACTCTGGTGTTGTAGTATTTACAGACCACATGACTCTTGACAAAGTCGTAACTGCTTTCATTTGTTTTCAAACCAAAGTATGTTCAAACAAAAGAGTTCATTGTATCCTCTCGTCCTCGGTCATCGCCGGGATCTATGAAAGTACAAACATCAGCTTTAAAAGCTGCTGGAGTCACTGTATCCTCTTGTCCTCAGTCTCCATATAATAACTATAGTAAATAATAAAATATGACTTAAAATCACATTTTATATTGACTAGTTCTAATTGCTAAAGTGCTGTTGCATATTGATACAGTATCGTGAAAAGATATTGCGATACATCGCCGTATAAATAATTTCACTCATACGATACAGGGTCAATGATACAATGTTTTGTGATAGTGTAGTAACGAGGATATATTCGTAGTATTGTCGATTACGTGACTCTGGTGTTGAAAGCAGTTACGTGGTCTGTATTTTGCATTTGTTTTTTGAACAATAATGTGTTCAAAAAACAGCTTTAAAAGCTGTTGAAATCACTGTATCCTCTCGTCCTCAGTCATAGCTGGTCATGTGGGATTTTAATGTTCCTTTTGCTACAGGAGAGGTTTTTATTTAAAATATATTTTTCTATTTATACAGTACTATTGGATATTGATATTGTGGGGGGAAAAAAAGCGATGTTTAATTGTGTTTATTTTCACACACACACCACTATAGTGTTGACTGTCAACACACATGATTGACTGTTGCTTCGTGTCAATCATGTCAGACACGTGGGCGACCTGGGAAACGTGACGGCGGGCGCCGACGGAGTCGCCAAGATCGACATCACGGACCCGATGCTCACCCTGGCCGGACCCAACTCCATCATCGGCAGAACCATGGTGGTGAGTATCGGAGATGACCCCGGAGATGACCCTGAGATGACCCCGGTGATGACCCGTCGTCACTAACGACGTTCCTTCTCCTGCAGATTCACGAGAAGGCCGACGACCTTGGAAAAGGCGGGAACGACGAGAGTCTGAAGACGGGGAATGCTGGCAGTCGTCTGGCCTGTGGCGTGATCGGGATCACCCAGTAGACCCGAGCCGGACCCTGAACCAGAGAGCACTTAGAAGAGCAACGTAGCTACGTGTCGTGAACGTTGTGTTGCTTAGACCAGAGATTCGTGGCGTTTGAACCTCGTCAGTGTTTTGACAATCGTTTGTTTTTTTTTTTCATGGGCTCCTGAACCACTAGTTCAAAGAATTGATGATGTTGGAGTTAATAAATTAAAAAATGTAAATCTGAGTTATTTCTTATTCCACACTTCCTTTAAAGTTGTTAGTTTGTAGCAGAAACGGTTGGAAAATGAACTTTTAGTCCAAGTGATTAAAATATTTACTAGCTACTTTTAGTAGTATACTACTGATGCTATTAGCTAATTATAGCACTATACTACTGATGCTATTAGCTACTTTTTGTAGTATACTACTGATGCTATTAGCTAATTTTAGCATTATACTACTGATGCTATTAGCTACTTTTAGCAATAGAATACTGATGCTATTAGCTACTTTTAGCAGTATACTACTGATGCTATTAGCTACCTTTAGCAATAGAATACTGCTGCTACTAGAAACTTTTAGCAGTAGCCTACTGTTGCTTCTAGCTACTTTTAGAAGTATACTACTGATGCTACTAGCTACTTTTAGCAGTATACTACTGATGCTACTAGCTACTTTTAGCAGTATAATACTGATGCTACAAGCTAATTATAGCAGTATACTACTGAGGCTATTAGCTACTTTTAGCAGTATACTACTGATGCTATTAGCTACTTTTAGAAATATACTACTGATGCTATTAGCTACTTTTAGTAGTATACTACTGATGCTATTAGCTACTTTTAGTAGTATACTACTGATGCTATTAGCTAATTATAGCAGTATACTACTGATGCTATTAGCTACTTTTAGTAGTATACTACTGATGCTATTAGCTACTTTTAGTAGTATACTACTGATGCTATTAGCTAATTATAGCACTATACTACTGATGCTATTAGCTACTTTTAGTAGTATACTACTGATGCTATTAGCTACTTTTAGTAGTATACTACTGATGCTATTAGCTAATTTTAGCATTATACTACTCATGCTATTAGCTACTTTTAGCAATAGAATACTGATGCTATTAGCTACTTTTAGCAGTATACTACTGATGCTATTAGCTACCTTTAGCAATAGAATACTGCTGCTACTAGAAACTTTTAGCAGTAGCCTACTGTTGCTTCTAGCTACTTTTAGCAGTATACTACTGATGCTACTAGCTACTTTTAGCAGTATAATACTGATGCTATTAGCTACTTTTAGCAGTATACTACTGATGCTATTAGCTACTTTTAGCAGTATACTACTGATGCTATTAGCTACTTTTAGAAGTATACTACTGATGCTATTAGCTAATTTTAGCAGTATACTACTGATGCTATTAGCTACTTTTAGAAGTATACTACTGATGCTATTAGCTACTTTTAGCAGTATACTACTGATGCTATTAGCTAATTTTAGCAGTATACTACTGATGCTATTAGCTACTTTTAGAAGTATACTACTGATGCTATTAGCTACTTTTAGCAGTATACTACTGATGCTATTAGCTACTTTTAGCAGTATACTACTGATGCTATTAGCTACTTTTAGCAGTATACTACTGATGCTATTAGCTACTTTTAGAAGTATACTACTGATGCTATTAGCTACTTTTAGCAGTATACTACTGATGCTATTAGCTACTTTTAGCAGTATACTACTGATGCTAACGTACAGTATATTTTGTGTGAAAAATCAACTTTATTTATTTTTCGACATTTTTATATTTTGCAACTAAGAACGCTTTAAACAGTTTCTTAAAATGTATAGCAATGGTGTTCATGTGCCACAAGAGGGCAGTATTGTTCTAGTTTAGTAAAACCAGAGCTAGTATAAAGGTATCTTAATGGATATATATATATATATGTATATATATATATATATATATATATATATATATATATATATATATATATATATATATATATATATACACAGGCTGGGTCAAGGTGAACCTGGGGGTTAAGGAACCAAATGATATTGTTTTGACCGAAATCTGATGTTAAATATTTAAATATATTAAATATTTTCATTTTAGTTAATTAACCTTAATATAACTTAACGGAAAAAAAAGGTTATTATAATTAACACAGTTTATAATCAACTATTAAAAAAAGACAAATTCAATCTTTCAATATACAAATTATTGAATTATTTATTGAAATAATTCAATATTTAAAGGTAAAACTTCAACATTTGTCTATTAAATTCTTATATTCTGATTCAAATTGAAATACTTTCAAACGAGTAATGAATGATAATATTTTTAATCCGTGAAAACATCACCGAGGGCCACAATAATGCAGGCCCGGGGCCACATTAGCCGTTGAATCGACGTCCAAAACCAGCTCGTCATCATCAGCGTTTAACGGCGTGAACCGGTGCGACGTTCATTCTCTTCCCCCTTCGTAACTGAAGCACAAACGTCCTCCGAGCCGTCGCCTCGCATGTTGCCTTCGCGCCTCCAGAGACGAACACGGTCGCATCAACGTGGACGGATGCAGTCGCCGAGCCGTAAGACGTTGTGACTGTAAAAGCTGCTCTGAAGAGAAGGAAGTGAAGGCCGTGAATTATGGAGTCGCTGCTGACACGACACCAATATAGACTTTAAACTGCAGGGAAAAAAAACGTCGATTTTTAACATGGAAAAAACTCGTCTTATCTCTTCTTAAGTCTCCAACGGTCGGATTATCTTATCTTGGAAGAGCCTCTTAAGGTAGATGTTTGCCGTGTTGTTGGAGGTCAGAGGTCAGAATCCAGAGATAAGTGTGATGTAAAAACTGAGAAGAGATCGATTGATTGACAGGTTTCCTCGGACGTTGAGTAAGATCCTCCAACATTCTTATCTTTTCTCTTGAAGTTACATCGTCTTTCTATCGATAACAATTGTGGCTCTTTAAAGGGTCCATTTTCAAACAAACATGTAACGGTTCTACTGTGGTATTTGAATAGTTTTGTTTATTTACTCTTATTTAAAGTGACAAAAAGAAACTTGCATGTGTTGATATTTTTGTATATCTTTATTAATATTACTTCACTTTTATTTTACAATTGATGTTTTGTATTTTTTGTATTTAAAAACATGTATAAAAACATAATGTCATGTATATAAAAACATGTATAAAAACATGTATAAAAACATGATGTTGTGTGTATAAAAACATTTATAAAAACATGATGTCGTGTATATAAAAACATGTGTAAAAACATGATGTAGTGTGTATAAAAACATGTATAAAAACATGATGTCTTGTATATAAAAACATGTATAAAAACATGATGTGTTGTATATAAAAACATGTATAAAAACATGATGTTGTGTATATAAAAACATGTATAAAAACATGATGTCTTGTATATAAAAACATGTATAAAAACATGATGTCGTGTGTATAAAAACATGTATAAAAACATGTATAAAAAGATGTCTTGTATCTAAAAACATGTATAAAAACATGATGTCTTGTATATAAAAACATGTTATATGTTATAAAAATGTAAAAACATGATGTTGTGTTTATAAAAACATGTATAAAAAATGATGTTGTGTATATAAAAACATGTATAAAAACATGATGTCTTGTATATAAAAACATGTATAAAACATGATGTTGTGTGTATAAAAACATGAAGTCTTGTATATAAAAACATTCGTAAAAACATGATGTGTTGTATATAAAAACATGTATAAAAACATGATGTTGTGTTTATAAAAAAAACATTGTATAAAAACATGATGTGTGTCATGATGTCGTGTATATAAAAACATGTGTAAAAACATGATGTAGTGTGTATAAAAACATGATGTGTGTATAAAAACATGATGTCTTGTATATAAAAACATGTATAAAAACATGTCGTCTTGTATATAAAAACATGTATAAAAACATGATGTTGTGTATATAAAAACATGTATAAAAACATGATGTTGTGTATATAAAAACATGTATAAAAACATGATGTTGTGTATATAAAAACATGTATAAAAACATGATGTCTTGTATTTAAAAACATGTATAAAAACATGATGTCTTGTATATAAAAACATGTATAAAAACATGTATAAAAACATGTATAAAACATGATGTCTTGTATATAAAAACATGTATAAAACATGTATAAAAACATAATGTCTTGTATTTAAAAACAAGCACGAGTGTCAAACAACAGCCTCTCACTGAGAAAATCCACTTCTCTCTGATATGTGGAGCGTAGGAGCCACAGGTCAGAGGTCAAATGTCACAGACGCTGCCTGTCCTGCGAGACATTGGACGGTGGGCAGACAGACTAATTACACGGCCCCTGTGACCTGACCTTTGACCCCCCAGCTCTGTGTCATGTGATCATGAAAGTGGCGTCTTGACAGCAGCTCGTCGCTCTCGCGTCTCTCGGCCGCTGTTAACGAATCACTTTCGAACAAAGCTTTATTCGTCACGTCTGCGACGACGCTCGTCGTGTCTCTCGCTCAAGACTGTTCACCTTTGACCCTGATATGCCAAGAATCCCCAGAGAAGCTGCTGCAGTGACGCCGACGTCCTGAAGATCCACAGATGAAGACTAGAGGTGAGAGTTTATAACAATATTTTCAATAATAATTGATAATAATAATAATAATTCAACTAAATGAAGATTCTGGAAGAACTTCAGGGAATATTTAATGATTAAATCTAACGTTTAAAATGTTGAAACTTTGATTTTTATTGATGAAATGCTTTAATTATAAGTATATTTTATAAATAATGTAATTTAAAAATTGCATACATTGAATCAGTTGAATCTGTTTTTATTGAATAATTGAAATAAAATCTAAATGTTTTTACACATACAGTTTGAAATTCTAATTCCAATTATTAAATAATACATTTTCTTAATTAAATACTTTTAAATTCATGGTCTTTTAAATTCAATAATAAAAATATATAATAGTGTCACCAGATAAGACCGAACGATTACCGATTAACTTGATCCAACTCTTAGCCAATCATGCGACACCTGCATGATCACATGATGCTGTAGAAGTACACGATCATGAAAAAACAAAATCTATTAACTATTGGAATAAGTATATAAAACTGTAAAAAAATATTAATTTCGAATAGAATCCTTTTTCTTAAATTCAATTAATTAAAAAACAAATTCAATCTTTTGATATAAAATTGATTTAATACAATTATTAAATAATGTAATGGTTAAAAAACAACATTTCAATATATACTATATTATACTGTACTATACTAATATTACTGAACTATGAAGTGAATGTCAAAAAATGAAACGTTAAGAGAGTACAAATCCTATAATAACAAGAGTCGCACACAATTCCAAAAAAACTTTCTAAAAAAGTATGATTTATTATTATTATTATTTTTCAAAATAAAACACCTTTCAGACAGTAATAAGCAACAGTGTGTATTAGCAAGAATCTGCTTGGGTCAACGATACGATATATTGTGATACTGTAGTAACAAGTATATATGTGTAGTATTGTTCAGTACTTGACTCTGGTGTTGTAGTATTTACAGACCACATGACTCTTGACAAAGTCGTAACTTCTTTCATTTGTTTTCAACCCAAAATATGTTCAAATATCAGCTTTAAAAGCTGCTGGAGTCACTGTATCCTCTCGTCCTCAGTCATCGCGGGGATCTTTTAATTTCTTGCATTTAAAAGTTTCTTAACCTGGATCCAAAATTATTTTCCTGGGCCTAAATTTATTTTCCCCAGAAAAAGTGTCTGTCTTATGGAAGTGTCGCAAAATATGGATGTGTATTGTGAAGAATCAGGTGATACAGTATCATGATATAGTTTCAACGATACTATATATCATGATACTGTACTGATATAATTTCCACAAAACTTTATTTTACGATACTGGCCTGGTTTTGTTTCCACCAAAATTTTTTTCATTATACTGTAAAAAAAAAATTTTCCTTTTTAAATTTTCCCCCCCCCATACTTGACTCTGGTATTGTGATACTGTAGTAACAAGTATATATGTGTAGTATTGTCCAGTACTTGACTCTGGTGTTGTGATAGTGTAGTAACAAGTATATATGTGTAGTATTGTCCAGTACTTGACTCTGGTGTTGTGATAGTGTAGTAACAAGTATATATGTGTAGTATTGTCCAGTACTTGACTCTGGTGTTGTAGTATTTACAGACCACATGACTCTTGATGAAGTCATAACTGATTTCATTTTTTTTCAAACCAAAAATATGTCCAAACATCAGCTTTAAAAGCTGCTGGAGTCACTGTATCCTCTCGTCCTCAGTCATCAATATAACATTTATTGTCATGGTTTCTAATCTTCTTCGTGGTTTAATGATCCACCACCGCGTCTCGTTAGACTTCCCCGCTAATTTATTCCTCAACGATTTTTCCGAGCAAATATTTGTCCTGGAGAGTGAGAAGGAAGTGTTGGAGATAAGAAGAGTGAGTCAGTGAAGGAGAAGAAGAACGAGTGAGTGAAGGAGAAGAAGAACGAGTCGGTGCAGGAGAAGAAGAACGAGTGGGTGCAGGAGAAGAAGAGTGAAGAGTGGCTCGATCTCCCAGGAGGAACGATATTAAACGTGTTCATACCATTATTACAGACACTGGGCTCGTCTGCCACATATTCATTTAGACCTGCCATGAGTGTGTGTGAGTGTGTGTGTGTGTGTGAGACGTGTGTGTGTGAGATGTGTTGCTGGGGTGTGAAGAACTAACACACACTTGTTGTTAAGAGAACAACGCTGGTGAGAAAGAAGAGGTTCAGAGAGTTTATCTCTGGAAAGAAATGACTCTAAAGTCGACTTGAAGTCGTTGTAATGATGTCGTCAGGATATTTACTTACTTACTTACTTACTTACTTACTTACTAACTTACTTACTTACTTACTTACTAACTTACTTACTTACTTACTTACTTACTTACTTACTTACTTACTTACTTACTTACTTACTTACTTACTTACTTACTTACTTACTTACTTAGTTAGCCCTTACTTCACTTACTTACTTACTTACTTACTTACTTACCTTACTAACTTACTTACTTACTTACTTACTTTACTTACTTACTTACTTACTTAGTTAGTTACTTAGCTTACTTACTTACTTACTTCACTTACTTGCACTTACTTACTTACTTACTTACTTACTTACTTACTTACTTCACTTACTTACTTACTTACTTTACTTGGTACTTACTTACTTACTTAACTTACTTACTTAGTTACTTACTTACTTACTTACTTACTTACTTACTTACTTACTTACTTACTTACTAACTTACTTACTTACTTACTTACTTACTTACTTACTTACTTACTTACTTACTTACTTACTTACTTACTTACTTACTAACTTACTTACTTAGTTAGTTACTTACTTACTTAGTTAGTTACTTACTTACTCACTCACTCACTCACTCACTCACTTACTTTCTTACTTACTAACTTACTTACTTACTCACTTACTAACTTACTTACTTACTCACTCACTCACTTACTTACTTACTTACTTACTTCCTTACTCACTTCACTCACTTAGTTACTTACTTACTTAGTTAGTTACTTACTTACTCCACTCACCACTCACTCATCACTCACTTACTTACTCACCACTTACACTTACTCACTTACTTACTTACTTAGTTACCTACTTATTACTTACTTACTTACTTACACTTACTAACTTACTTACTTACTCACTTACTTACTTACTTAGTTACCTACTTATTACTTACTTACTACACTTACTAACTTACTACAGTTACTCACTCACTCACTCACTCACTCACTCACTCACTCACTCACTCACTCACTCGCTCGCTCGCTCGCTCACTCACTCACTCACTCACTCACTCACTCACTCACTTACTTACTTAGTTACCTACTTATTACTTACTTACTTACTTACACTTACTAACTTACTTACTTAGTTACTTACTTACTAACTTACTTACTTAGTTACTTACTTACTTACTAACTTACTTAGTTAGTTAGTTAGTTAGTTAGTTAGTTAGTTAGTTACTTACTTACTTACTTACTTACTTACTAACTTACTTACTTAATTACTTACTTACTTACTAACTTACTTACTTACTTACTTACTTACTTACTTACTCACTCACTCACTCACTCACTCACTCACTCACTCACTCACTCACTCACTCACTCACTCACTCACTCACTCACTCACTCACTCACTCACTCACTCACTCACTCACTCACTCACTCACTCACTCACTTACTCACTTACTTACTTACTTACTCACTTACTTATTATTCACTTCTAAACGTCTCAAGCTCTGTTATTCATCCGTGAAAAGAGAAAAAACTCTTCGTTCCCTGAAAGGTTCATTTTCAAAAGATCATTTTCCAGGTCTTTGATGCTTTAAAGCTCTTGAAAATATGACTTGAGTGTACTGAGTACTTATGTTTTAAGTACACTTATAGTTGTAAGTACACACGCTGTATATACTGCTACTGTATAACTACTATAAACTAGTATATCAGTAAAGAAATAACTTTATAAACACATTATATGAAGAAAATATAGGGAGAAAATATTAAAGCAATAAGAAAATATAAGGGAATAAAAAGTACTTTTTTATTCATTTTTATGAATCTATTTATTTTAATTGAATTTACTTTGTCTTATTGTTTTTCTAGTGTTTTGTTATTTATTTGTTCTTAGTATTTTTCTCTTACAAACAGATATAGATTTTTTTTAACATGGTTTATGTCAATACAAATAATTATATAAAAAATATATTATTCATCTTTTTTTTTACTTTATATTATTTAACTTTTTTTAAAAAAGATTTCTGATGAAGATTACAATTATTTTACATTTTTCAAATAATAACGGTAAATTTTGTTCAAAGAAAATTGTAAATGTCTATTAATGACTGATTTGTTTGTCTTTCACACAAAGTCAAATAAATAAATAAAACTACCCCTTTATTTTCTGAATTATTTTTATGATTTATTTTATATAAAAATGGTATTTATCTTGGATTTACTTTACTTAATTTCTTTTTTTTACTAGTGTTTTTATTTTCCCCTTCGAAGAAGATCAGAAAACAGAAAAACTACTGATTTTGTGACATAATTATATTTATCTCATGTATGTCCATAAAATCAATAAATATACACAAAATTTAAATTTGAAAAAAATCTATTTACCTACTTTTTTTTTCAAGGTTATCGGTGAAGATTTAATTTTTTTCAATTTTTAAAATAAAAATGGTCAATTTTGTTTAAAGAAAATTGTAAATGTCTTTTAATAACCAATCATTTTCCTCCTACTTTTTGGGGTTCCCCACAACCCCTTTATTTTGATTTTGAAAAAACAAACTTATTTAGATTATTATAATTTATTATTATATAGTCTTATTCAGTTTTAGTTTTGTTATTTACTCTATTTGGCATTTATTTCTTATTAAAAAGTACAGTATCTTATTTAATCTATTCAATATATATATATATTTTACTCAATATTATTTTACTTTATATACATTTCTTTTCCAGAATTCTCTGTAAATATGTGAAGGTTTTTCCGTTTTTTTTAAAGAATAATAATGATTTTTTTTAACAGAAAATGATATTGTTTTTTAATTTTAGGCAATAAAATAAATTTCAATTGATGACAGATTTATCTTTTTTTTTTTTTAATCTTCCCCACAAAGTAAAACATAAATCCAAGTAAAAACTACAATTTAAATGGCAGTGAATGAAAGATAAAATGATTTTTGACTTTCATTATTTTGTAAACACAATGTTATCCTTCATTGTGTTGCAGTTTAACTGCTTTGTTTTCAAACCAAAATATGTCCAAATATCAGCTTTAAAAACTGCTGGACTCACTGTATCCTCTCGTCCTCAGTCATCGCTGGGATCTTTCAATTGAATTCTTCACTTCACAGCGATCCAAGAGTGTAGGACGCGTCAAGATGATAATAATAATCCTCGACCTCGTCCCTTTTTTTTAATAAAATAAATTTCAATTGATGACAGATTTATCCTTTTTTTTTTAATCTTCACCACAAAGTAAAACATAAATCCAAGTAAAAACTACAATTAAATGGCAGTGAATGAAAGATAAAATGATTTTTGATTTTCATTATTTTGTAAACACAATGTTATCCTTCATTGTGTTGCAGTTTAACTGCTTTGTTTTCAAACCAAAATATGTCCAAATATCAGCTTTAAAAACTGCTGGACTCACTGTATCCTCTCGTCCTCAGTCATTGCTGGGATCTTTCAATTCAAGTAAAAACAACCGATTTTCTAAAACTAAAAAACAAATCAATTTAAAATGTGGCGTTCAAACCATATTTTATTTTTTACTATAGTCCTTTCATGGTGACTGAGGACGAGAGGATACAGTGAGTCCAGAAGCTTTTAAATCTGATGTTTGGACATATTTTGGTTTGAAAACAAATGAAAGCAGTTACGATGTTAAGAGTCATTCTGTAAAGACTACAACACCAGAGTCAAGTCTGGATTACTTGTTACTATTCACAACACCAGAGTCAAGTACTAGACAATACTACACATATATACTTGTTACTACAGTAGTAACGAGAGGTCACTTCACAGTCAGTGATGAACTGAGGGGAAAAAAGGTCTCATTCTGTCGTCACCGCTTGACCTGGAAACCAGTGAGATGTAGAGATTTGTTAAACGAGCAGGAAGTGCGTGACTGGGAGGGGGGTGTGTGTGTGTGTGTGTGTGTGTGTGTCTGTGTGTGTGTGTGTGTGTGAGTGTGTGTGTGTTTGTGCATGTGTTTGTGTGTGTGTGTGTGTGTGTGATTTTAATTCGGGTTTAGACATTTTGTGACAAGAACGTTCCGATTTAGAAGCTTCTTTTTCTCCAGAAGCAGAGACTAATAAACGGAGATAAAATGATCATTTAATCTGTAACAAGTCAAGGTCGAGTTTTACTGATACTGAACACTGAACAACACAACAGCGTGTGTGGGTCTGAGCCACTGTGTGTGTAACCAAATTGGAGTTTATGGCAAGGTCAATAGGTTTTCTGGTGTGTGTGTGTGTGTGTGTGTGTGTGTGTGTGTGTGTGTGTGTGTGTGTGTGTGTGTGTGTGTGTGTGTGTGTGTGTGTCTCTTGGAGAGTGACACACTTCCTCGTGAATGATCTCACTCTGTGTCTATTATGATAAACGCTGACGACGTATAGAGTTAAAACCTGGACTGTTGTTCTTGTTCATGTGGTCTTTGGTTGTATCAGGAGTAAAACTGTTTAACATTTGTTAAAATCCCTTGTGTGTGTGTGTTGTCTCTGGGTCAAGGTGACCCGGTGGCTTGAAAACGAACATGTTTGTGGTATCCCTTGTGTTGTCTGTGGGTCAAGGTGACCCGGTGGCTTGAAAACAACATGTTTGTGGTATCCCTTGTGTTGTCTGTGGGTCCCTGTGGCTTGAATGTATGTCTGGGTGGTGACCCGGTGGCTTGAAAACAAATGTTTGTGGTATCCCTTGTGCTTCCCTTTTCAAAATAACCAAAGGTGTCCGGAAACAAACGCGTTTTTGGTATCTCTTGTGTTGTCTCGGGTCTAGGTGAACAAGGTAACTCAAGGGATACCACTAAACACATTTGTTTTTGGGCCACCGGGTCACCTTGACCCTAAGATGACACAAGGGTTAAGTTTGTTATTTAAGGGCTTTGATTTCAGTATTTTTTATTTTAAATAAGTTAAAGGCAACTGCACAAAACTGAAAGAAATACCTTCGACATTGGTGTAAACCGTGAAGACTTTTTTTGTTTATTTAAAATAATAGTTAAAAATAACAATTTAACACATTTTTATATCAGTAGTTTTTTTTTTAAAATATTGTTCTTCTTCTTATAATTCCAAGTCTTCCCATTCAATTATCTTTTTTATATGTGCTTGATGCTCCTCAGAGATAACAATTAAATATATTTTATTTGTATTTTAATTCAACTTTTTCAAATTTTTAGGTGCAAACTCTTTCTCCTTCAGACCAGCCACACCCGTAACTTCCTCAATTTTCTTAATATAGAATCCAACGTCACGACCATCACTGACTCACTGAATACAAAACTTTACTTCCTCAAATGTTGCTTGTTAAACAGGTTATTCTTCAATCAACGTCCTTCCATATCAAAAGCACTGGATATAGAAATAAAACTTTAATTAACGACTCAATAACCTCCTGCCTCTTAAAATATTAGTTGATATAGTGACGTGTAAAGATGTCGGTGTTTAAGACAAGATAACAGAGGTTATAGATGTTATCAACTGGAATTTGTGTCCTGAAGGAAAACAAATAAAGATAATTCAGATCAATTTTATGGAACACCAGGAGGGCCATAATTAGTTTAGTGTTTGTAAATAAAGACATCCAGAGTAGGAGGAGGAGAAACTATGAGGTAAAACAAAATGGACGCCTCTTTTTCCAAACACTTTATTATGAACTCATTTTGACACTCTTGGTGTTCCGTACAATCGAGCCTCAAAGAACGAAAAGACAATATCAAAATCAGACTTTTACTTCCTGTTTCGTAAATATACATTTCGACTGCTAAAATATTTCCGTGATTGAGTTTGACATCAATTTGACATTTTGTGAAGTATTTGTCGCAAAAAAAACACACATCAATTATTGTATTTTGTTATATATGTTTTAGTGCATATTTAACTATGGAAGGAAGAGATTGTTTTATAATCAAATGCTTTGTTTATTAAAAACATCATTTAAAATGGTTAAAATCCTCTAAAAAACATTGGATTTAAACAGCATAGAAGTCGTTCAAGACATTTATACAGATTTTTATCTTATTTTATTTGTGCTTTTAATTGATTTTCTGAGACTCCTGTGTTTGTCTTGGTGTTGTCTTGACCTTTAAAGTATATATTTTATTGAATATTGTTTAATTTGTTAAAGTGCTTTGTGACCCTGGTCCGGAAAAGCTCTCTACAAATATAAATGACTTACTTATAACCATTTTAAAATGACTGATGACCTCAAGAGGGTCCGATGCTCTTGTAACAACATGGCCGTCCAAGTGTGACCAGAGAGAGACTTTCATACAGTTTTTACATTATATTAAAAGGTAAAACTAGCCTGAATGGAAGAACAATGTCAATAATGATGGACGAGGATGAAAACATAACACAATCAATATCGAGCCATGGATCCATTAATGCCTTCATCTCAGCACACGTAGTTATTACATTGAAGTCAATCTTGTTCAATAATTGGATACTTAGAGCAAGAATATCAAACACACAAGGGGCTAAAATCTTTAAGTTCCAAAATAAATGTGTTTTTACTAAAGGAAGTATAAATCTAATGTACATTTGTGTATCTTTTATAATATATGGATAGAAGGAGGATTGAGAGATAGATAGATAGATAGATAGATAGATAGATAGATAGATAGATAGATAGATAGATAGATAGATAGATAGATAGATAGATAGATAGATAGATAGATAGATAGATAGATAGATAGATAGATAGATAGATAGATAGATAGATAGATAGATAGATAGATAGATAGATAGATAGATAGATAGATAGATAGATAGATAGATAGATAGATAGATAGATAGATAGATAGATAGATAGATAGATAGATAGATAGATAGATAGATAGATAGATAGATAGATAGATAGATAGATAGATAGATAGATAGATAGATAGATAGATAGATAGATAGATAGATAGATAGATAGATAGATAGATAGATAGATAGATAGATAGATAGATAGATAGATAGATAGATAGATAGATAGATAGATAGATAGATAGATAGATAGATAGATAGATAGATAGATAGATAGATAGATAGATAGATAGATAGATAGATAGATAGATAGATAGATAGATAGATAGATAGATAGATAGATAGATAGATAGATAGATAGATAGATAGATAGATAGATAGATAGATAGATAGATAGATAGATAGATAGATAGATAGATAGATAGATAGACCTGATATATAGATAGATAGATAGATAGATAGATAGATAGATAGATAGATAGATAGATAGATAGATAGATAGATAGATAGATAATAGATAGATAGATAGATAGATAGATAGATAGATAGATAGATAGATAGATAGATAGATAGATAGATAGATAGATAGATAGATAGATAGATAGATAGATAGATAGATAGATAGATAGATAGATAGATAGATAGATGATCAGATTATTTTATTGTTTTCTGGAGAAAATATTTAATAAAGAGGAGGGACAACGGGGAGAAACAGAAACAGACTGAGGAGCAGAAAGAAGGAAAACAGGAAGAAAGAAGTCAGAATAATATGTGACGTAAACTCATCGACTTCATCTCTACACAAAGAAAACTGGAGTCTTTTATTGGAGGTCAATGGTTGAACTTTATTGACACTGAAGAGGAAACAAGAGTCACAATGATTACAAACAAACAGTCAAAGAAAGATTCATCCAAACACTTGTGGATCATGTTGACGCCTCAGAGAGTCTCTGGCTGAACATCTGCTGACGCTGGAGACACTTCCAACATCTCCACTTCCTCCACAGGTGCTGGGAGCTGCTCTCTCCTCCTGCTCCTCTGGACCACAACAACAACAACAACAACAACAACAACAACAACACACATCATGAAGATCACGACACTGAGCATCACAGACCGCACTAGATGGTGATCAACCTCTGGCTCTCCGAACATTACAAGGGTCTTAGATGCGAACACACAAAAATTGTCTTTCAGAACCACACTCCAGAACTCTCCGCTGTCTTCCAGAGAGATGTTAGTGATCACCAGGCTCGTATTGGAACGAAAGATTCTGTCTTTTTGTTCTTCATATACTTGTGATGTTCTTCCTTCAGTTCTGTTTGTCTTCATGAACCAGAGAATCTCATCAGGCTGTTTCCAGTCACACTGTAGAGTCACGTTCTCTCCTCCAGTGAAGAACACATCAGCAGGCGGGTCAGACTCAGGACACACAATCAGAAGGTAATTATCATACTGACCACTGCGATCACAGGTGTATTCACCTGTGTGGTTCAAGGTCAGTGATGGAAACATCAGAGTGTAGTTGTTAATCGCTTCATGTTTCATCACTGAATTAAAGATCCTCCACTTGTGTGGTTTGTTTCCATTGAAGTCAGAGCAGTTCAGCTCCAGACTCTCTCCCACTGAGCTGTGAACGTAATTATAGTGTATGGAAACAGAAAACTCCTTCAGTAGTTCACAGCTCTGATGGTTCTTCTCCAGACAGTAATAATCAAACGAACCAGAACTTATGTCAAACGTTAGCAGAAGAGATGATTTGTTCTTCACTTGCTGTAGTTTGTACATTGAAGATATTTCATCATCGATTAAAGCTAATTCAGTATATCTTCTTCTGTGGTTATATTGACGTAAAGCCCACTGGACACTCTGGTTTGGTCCCACACCGTCACACTTCAGCTCCAGTGTCTGTCCAACAAAAGGGTAAAAGTCCTGACGTCTCATCTTTCTTCTGCCACAAACCAGGAGAGTGGAGTTCTTCTCGTGCGTCACGTTGTTCTGGGTCCAGCACTGTTCTTGGTACTGACCCGAGTCTGAAACCTTCAGAGGGATTATTGTATAAGAAGCTTCTCTCTGAAGACTGGAGTCATGATACCATGAAGAGCTCCACAGAAGTTCCTTCTCCTCACCGATCCATCTTGAGATCAAGCAGACGTCATCAGCTGTTTTGTTCAGGATGAAGAGATGAAAGTGTCCTTCTCTCTTGAGGATCTCAGCGAGGATGTTGTTGGAGAAGAACGTCACCAGCAGCAGGATCAGTGCAGCCATGTCTTCGTCTGTGAGTGAGAGTCGACTCTGCTGCGACTTCATGATGTCAATCTCTTCACCATCAGCAGCTTCTCGCCTACGATTCCTGGAACTAGACGATAACATCAAGAGGATGTTCTGCGTCAACTTCCTGTCGGCTTCATCAGGTGTGAAGCTTCAACAGAAACTTTTGTGAACTCATATGATTCAAACTATTTTAATGCAATAAAAACATAATTATTTAAGTTAATTTTTGCAAAACCTGGCCCTTTAAAAAATATGAACATCACACTGTCGTAGTTTAAGGGCATATAATAGCATAAAAGTGTTTTTTTTTAAATTCTTTTAAAAATGAACGGCTGAATTTAAAAGGCTTCGAAAAATGTTTTATTGAATTTAAAATGCTTCGAATTGTTTTATGTTGAATTTAAAATGCCTCGAAAAATGTTATTATTGAATTTAAAAACGCTTCAATTTGTTTTATGTTGAATATAAAGGCTACAAGAAAAAAAAATTGAATAATTTAAATTGATATATAATAAATATTAAATAATTGAAATGAATTCAACCTTACAATATTTGATCGACTGTATGATAAAAATATTGGAAGATTTTTTTTTAAGGTTTTTATTGTCACAATAAAAATAAAAACAACCACAAAAAATGTGCATCTATCAACCATAACACAACAACACAATAGTTGATTTATTTCTGCAATACGTATTTTGATTGATCAGATAGATAGATAGATAGATAGATAAATAGATAGATAGATAGATAAATAGATAGATAGATAGATAAATAGATAGATAGATGGATGGATGGATGGATGGATGGATGGATAGATGGCTAGAGGGATAGAGGGATGGATGGATGAATAGATAGATGGATAGATGGATGGACAGATAGAGGGATAGAGGGATGGATAGACGGATAGATGGACGGATGGATGGACGGATGGATGGATGTATGGATAGATGGAGGGATTGATGAATAGATAGATGGATAGACGGATAGACGGATAGACAGAAGGATTGACGGTAGATAGATGGATGGATGGATAGGATAGATGGATAGATGGAAGAGGAGACGGACGTATAGATGGATGGATAGATGGATGGATGGATAGATTTATCGATAGATGGATAGATGGATAGATGGATAGATGGATAGATGGATAGATGGATAGATGGATAGATGGATAGATGGATAGATGGATAGATGGATAGATGGATAGATGGATAGATGGATAGATGGATAGATGGATAGATGGATAGATGGATAGATGGATAGATGGATAGATGGATGGATGTATGGATAGATGGATCGATGGATGGATAGATGTATCGATAGATGGATAGATGGTTAGATGGATAGGCGGATGGACAGATGGACGGGTGGATGGATGGATGGATGGACGGATGGATGGATGGAATGATGGATGGAATGATAGATAGATGGATAGATGGATAGATGGATAGATGGATGGATTGGATGGATGGATGGATGGATGGACGGATGGATGGATGGAATGATGGATGGAATGATGGATAGATGGATAGATGGATAGATGGATAGATGGATGGATTGGATGGATGGATGGATGGATGGACGGATAGATGGATGGATTGACTTTATTATTAATTCCTCTGAAGATCTCTTTGGGAAATAGTGTTTCCAGTTCAGTACAGAAAGTTTCATAAAAACAAGAACAAAGTGCAAACAAATGAACTAAGTGCAAGGGGTGACAAAGTTCAAAAATATAAAGAACATAGAATAAAGATTAAAGCAATAATATTAAACTAACCTTTAAATAAATCATATCAAGTTCGTGTTTCATTCATGTTTCACTAGTTTACAGGTTTATTCTTGAAGTGAACTTGTGTCAAGAGTCACTTCAGAGGAAATACCATCTTATTTTTCAAAATAAAACACCTTTCAGACATGAATTTACCAGTGAAAAATGCTCAAGGACCAGGGGTCCGGGGGGGTCCACCGCCTCAGAGAATGAAGACACCAACCAAACCCAGTATTCACTCGACAGGTGTCAGCAGCAGGATGTGTTTCCATCTGATCACACCTGTCGCCTCGTTAGCCGGGTTTGATGGATCGTCAATCACACCTGTCACTCCGGTCCAGCTGTGTCTCTGATGCTTTTATTTTCTATCTTCCTGCAAATGCTGATGGAAAACAGTTATTAGTTTATCTCACCTGGAGCCAGCGGTGTGAGTGTGTGTGTGTGTGTGAGTGTGTGTGTGTGTGTGTGAGTGTGAGTGTGGGGGGGGGGTACCGGGCCGGAGGGAGGAACCATTGTGGTCCAGAAAAAGATACATTATTCATTAACTCTTGTCGCTCGCTTGCTGATAATGATTTTATCCAATCTGGCAGCTCGTGTGTGTGTGAGAGTGTGTGTGTTCAGATTGTGTATTTTATATCTTTTTTAATCCTCTTCCAATAGGATGTTTTTTCCATGAATGTCAATGTGACACGTTTAGCAGCTGCTGTGAAACAGGAAGTCACTCTCTCTCCGATCGCTCTCCGATCCTTCCGACTGATTGTGTCATTCAAGAGTGTGACGTGTGTCGACTATTGTGTGTAGCGGTCGACACCGAAAACACTATATTGACCGAAACCGAGTGAAAACTCTTTCTTTTGCTCAATTTCAGACTTTTGACTTCAGTTTTCTTTTAACTCTGTTGTTATTTTTTACTCTAGAACATTTTTTGACATTTGTCACACATTCTTTTTTCAGAACGAGAGACTTTTATCTTGTTCTTCTTCGTCTTCTTCCACGTCATGATCGTCTATGTCTCATTTTCTTCTTGTTTATGTTCTAACTTCTCTTTCCTCATCACGCATTTCATCTTCTTGTTTTTCCCCTTGAATATGTCTTTTTCGTTGTCGTATTTAGTTTCTTGTCCTTCATTTTCTCCTTGTTCTTTATCTGCTTGTGTTTTTCTTCATCGTTGGGACGTCACCTTTTTTATTCTCCTCCATCCTGATCCTTCTCGTCTTCTTCTTTTTTTGTTTTTAGCTTCAACTTTGTCTTTTTCTTCATCGTTGTCACTGCTTTCTTCTTCTTTGACTCCTCTGTCTTTATCTTTATCTTCTTCATCGTAGCCTTTTTCCTTCGTCTTCTTTCCCATCATGGACAGCATGGCCTTCTTCTCCGACGTTGTTGCTGTCGTCATCTTCTTTCTCCTCTTCATCCTCCTCTTCTTCAACTTCATTTTTCGACATTTCGCGTAAGGTGATGCTAACAAGTTAGCCTAGCGTGACCTTCCTCTTCCAACTCTCAAGTGTTTCCACATCCTGTCAATCACTGAACAATACATGAAACAAATGTGAATTAATAAGTTTTTCATTATTGATCACATTTCTTGTCAAATCCGAGTCAAATCTTGGTCGCCAAGTCTTTTTATTTGGATTATTTAACTTCAAAGATGCTGAGAAGAGAAGATAAGAAACAAGTCGACAACTAAAGAGAGAATTTTAACGACAGTAAAACCGAAGAAAAAGGAATTTCATGCACTTTTTATTCCGTCCCCTCATGTGGTTGAGTTTGACATTCTTGCTGTAACTACTCAAAATGTTGCTGAGATAAAAGAAACACGTTGAGCACAGATGCTCCAAAACCTCAGATGAATTAAATATTTTAAAATTTGTTCTTCTCCTCTCGACAATATCCTCCTCTTCGTTTTTGTTATTTTTAGCTCCTGCTGGTGCAAACATGCGGTGACGACTCCCCGGTTATTACATTACAGCCCAATAACACCATGTTTGTGTAGCTGTGTGGGAAACTGATCGTCTTCAAGTCCTCGCCGGTCCCCCCGGATCGGTCACTTCCTGTTTGAGTTTCCCCCGGCGTGCACGACCTTCCCCGTCCTCCGACGTTAGATAATACAAAAACAAACATTCCATCTTGAAGAGGATTTCTCGGGGCTTTTACAAATGGTCTGACTCTGGTGCTGAAATGTCAGCGGGCGCCCTGGGATCGTGTGTCTCTCGAGTACCCAGAGTTCAACGCTCACGTCGGGTCTCTTTGTCCGGCATGTCTGCGGGCGAACCTGAACCCTTTTTTTGTGTCCCGACGAGTATCGCCTCCTCAAATGCTAAACCTGCCCAAACGTCGGCTCCACAATAGGATCCACGTGTTACATAAGAGTCCTTTTTTCTTATTGTCAACGATTCACGGATGAGATAAAACCTGTTTTCGTAGAAGAATCTCATCGACGAGTCAACAGAGGACGGATTTTTAGTGACGAGCTAATGTTGTTAGCATAAAGATGGTGTTCATATATGTTTGTCTCGTGCTAACGTCACTTTTTTAATTATATCCATCTTGTCATGATGGTGACGTGAGAATATTTTTGTAAGATCATGTTTCACCGCAAAACTATTTAATCATTGCAGTACTTTTTAATGTAATTTATCAAAGGAATGTCTTAAGGAGATCTTGACTAGTTTCCTGTAGACAGAGACACGTTTTATTGATACGCAAACCTACAAAATATGGGTGTAAAACAATACAGATTACACTTAAATATCGCAATATTAATTCGCATGACAATGTATCAATTTTCAATAGCAATGTTTCGATTTCTTTCGATATATTCCAGTTCATATAAAAAAAAAAAAAAGGTTTTCAATTTTATATTTATTTACTATTTAACATGCACATATTCCAGTATACAGTATGTATATGTTTATTTTTTGGCCACTAGATAGCAGCGGTCATTACGTCCTCAACAGCTAAAGCAATAATGAAATTCTGCCGATGACTGAGGACGAGAGGATACAGTGACTCCAGCAGCTTTTTAAAGCTGATGTTTGGACATATTTTGGTTTGTAAACAAATGAAAGCAGTTACGACTTCGTCAAGAGTCATGTTGCAGTAAATTCTGCAACACCAGAGTCAAGTACTTGACAGTAATACACATATATCCTTGTTACTACAGTATCACAATACACTGTATCGTTGCCCCTGTATCGTGATTCTTTATCGCCTGATTCTTTATAATACACATCCATATTTGTGACTCCTTCATTAGACAGAAACTCTTTTGGGAAAATAAATTTAGGTAAGTATCGTATCATATTCCTGACAATACACACTCCTAGACACGCGTTTAACTCGTTGGATTCACAAAGATCCCACAAGATCCCGGCGATGACTGAGGACGAGAGGATACAGTGACTCCAGCTGCTTTTAAAGCTGATGTTTGGACATATTTTGATTTTGAAAACAAATGAAAGCAGTTACGACTTCGTCAAGAGTCATGTGGTCTGTAAATACTACAACACCAGAGTCAAGTACTGGACAATACTACACATATATACTTGTTACTACAATATCATTATATATCGTTGACACTGTATCATGATACGTATCGTATCATATTCCTGACAACACACTCCTAGACACGCGTTTAACTCGTTGGATTCGTAAAGATCCCACAAGATCCCGGCGATGACTGAGGACGAGAGGATACAGTGACTCCAGTTGCTTTTAAAGCTGATGTTTGGACATATTTTGATTTTGAAAACAAATGAAAGCAGTTACGACTTCGTCAAGAGTCATGTGGTCTGTAAATACTACAACACCAGAGTCACATTATCCCTGTATTGTAGTAACAATACGTACATAGAGATACTGTATCATATCACCAGATTCTTGTCAATACACATCTATAGTCAACAATCATAATGACAGAGACGTCTGATAAGACTAAAGGAGAACACATGTAGATCATTTAGTAAGTAAGTAAGTAATTTATATTTATAGAGCGCTTTTCCAGACCAGGGTCACAAAGCGCTTAAACAATCAAAACAATATTCAATATTTAGATAGACTTGGTCTCGGACAGTTTCCGGTTATAGACAGTTTGATGAATACACCTTTTGTTCGGCCCACGACCTTCTCGTACGACCGACCCGTTCCTAAAGTACCCGACCCGTGCATCAGTATGTTGCCGCGACCGCCTCGGTATCTCTGTTGTCTTTTGTTTACAGCAGCACTGGCAGCAATTAAAGCGGAGCTCGGGGACGACTGGAGGCTCCTGAGAGCCACAGAACCAGCACTCATGCTGGCAGTCAATTGGCCAGTAACTGAGAGATGAGAGAGTGAAGACGGGAGAGGAGGAGGAGGAGGGCGAGAGAGAGAGAGAGAGAGGGAAGTGGTGGAGGAGGAGGGCGGGCTCACAAAGGAGGCTGTGCTCACTCTCTTCACAGCTCCCTCAGTTGTGTGTCAGTGTGTAGGCGGCAGCATGTGTGAGTCAGTGCCGGAGTCGACTCATTGATGCAGGGATTCCTCTGTTTGCTTTTCTAGACGAGGACTCGTCTTCGCCGTCTTTTTTTTTTACTGCAAACCATCACAGGGATTTATCTTCACCAGCAGCACCGGGAGCTTGACTTGAAGGTACAAATATTTGTATTTTCTACTGTGTTGATGACGCACGGTGTGAATGAACTTGAGTTTTTCTGGAGAATCTCTTTTTTTGCCAGATGACTTGTTACACTATATTTTATAATGATTCCTTCACAGATTACTATTCCTCGCTTATTACATATATATTATTTTATTAGGTGTGTGACCACATCCAAACACCTTCTCTGTTTCTTATTTTTACATAATTTCTAGTGTGTTTTGAGATTGAAATTTCAAAAATATAAGAAGCCATTGTTTTTTTTTTTTGAAGTGGCCAGTGTGTGTGTGTGTGTGTGTGTGTGTGGAGATGAAAGGAGTTTATCAATCATTAATGTTGTAACTGGGACATTGCCTAGTTTCCTACACGTGGTACTGGAGGAAAATACCTCGACACGTTTGTTCCCAACAGTCGGTACTACCAAAGTATTACTATCCTATGAGGTGTAATAGTGGAGTTAACTGAAGGGCTGATTGGTTATATAGAGGTTTATGGTGTAAATGTCTTCAAGGAAATAGTGTGTAGTGTGTACGCACTTTATGGTTTTGTTTCATTTTGAGTATGTTTGTCACGAGTCACAGGCTAGTTAATGGTCAAGTGACAAAGTGTCCTTCGTCCTGGACACGTTCTTGAAAATGCTCCAACAAGTATTATTGGCTTCATGGAATTAAATGGATTTAATTGTGTATTTTGAATTATGTTCTAGTTGGAATACCAAGTTGTAGCTTGTTTCTCCCAGTTGTGTATTATCGTTATGCAATTGTCAAAAAAGGTCACAAAGTAGCAAAAAGATGAAACTTATAAATCTCAGCCACCAGATATAGGTAAAGGATTTTGTAATTATTCTTGTAGTACATAAACCGTGTATTTCTGCTGCAATTGAATTTCCTCAGGGGCCACATGACTGTAAGGGGCCGTCAAAAAAAGAGAAAAATTATCATTATATCATGAGATTTTATAACGAAGCTAAAAACCCTGCAATTATTATTTAAACATGGTAAGATTAATTCTAAAATAAATCTTACTTTTACTCAATTCTAAATGATTTTGAAAAATAAATTCTCACAAAAAGGACAAATAAAAAGAAAATAAAAAATGTTATTGTGTTGTTATATGTTGAAATTAATAATAAAAATAAACAAATGAAGTGTTTAAATAACAGGCGATCATGTGGGGCCCTTAAATACACACAATATAGACTTAGTCTTAGAGTATTATTCTAGTATTTGTTCATTTTTGTGTTGCAATTAAACTTCCGGCCGCTAGATGGCAGCAGTCATTACGTCCTCCGCAGCTAAAAGAACAATTAAATCCTGGCAATGACTGAGGATGAGAGGATGCAATTGACTCCAGCAAATAAAGTGTGTATAAAATATAATAACTAAAAAATGATCAATTTACATGCAAGTATTTACAGTGTTTGATCATTTTAGTGTTGCAATTAAAATGTTTCCACCAAATGACAATGAATTCCATCGAGATCTTGGCGCTGACTGGGGATGAGAGGATACAGTGACTCCAGCAGCTTTTAAAGCTGATGTTTGGACATATTTTGGTTTGAAAACAAATGAAAGTAGTTACGACTTTGTCAAGAGTCATGTGGTCTGTAAATACTACAACACCAGAGTCAAGTACTGGACAATACTACACATATATACTTTTTATAACACTATCACAACACCAGAGTCAAGTACTCCACAATACTACACATATATACTTGTTACTACAATATCACAACACCAGAGTCAAATACTCCACAATACTACACATATATACTTGTATCACTATATATATCACAGTTTATTGTTGCCCCTGTATCATATGTATACTGTAACTATTAAATCTGCTTTTTATTATTTCTAGAAAATAACACATCAAATCAAAACTCCATCATCGTTCATTGAGTTTTACTAAAACGTGGACGAAGTGCAGCTCGACTTGTCGACGTTTACTTAAGATGTTGTCGAGATTTGAAAACCACAAGATAATTCCACACAATGATCCGACTCCAGCCTGTCATCTTATCTATGATAAAAACAAAAACACTTCAACACACTGATGCATCCGTCGATAAAGATCCTCAACACCATCTAGATATGTATCTTTTTTTTTTTACAACACTCACAAAGACGTGCTGTGGCCCCGAGGCTGCGAAAAAAAACATCTCCAACAAGTGCGTCCATTGAGCGAGTGTCTACGGCAGCATGTGCAGCCCGTGTACACTGAGCTAATATAGAGTGTGAGCGTAAAAAAAAAAGGGGGAAGGGTCTGATAAGTGAGCCGCATGTGTGCGTGGGTTCCTATATATGTGTGCGATGGCATATGACCCAGATTAACCACTACGGCTTTTTCCCGCGACGTCAGCTCACCTCCGGAGCAGATATGGAGGCTCATCACTCACAAGGAAAAACCACGCGAGCCCGTTGTAATTACATCCCTTCGCTTGGTTGAAGTTACACAAATGACTCGATAATCATCGCAACACGATGAATTAAACCCCCGCGACCTTGTTGTTGTGGAGAGAAAGAGCGCCCCCTCTCTGTGTGATCCTGGCGTCGCTTTGATGAGCGCGTGGCGGGAAACGATAAAGCTAACGTGAAGGGGATCGTCCTCGTCCCTCTTACTTTTGTCTCGCCCTCGTTGCTTTCTCGACGATTCATCCCTTCTTCTTTTTTTTTCTGCTGGTAAGCAAATATGTGGCTTAGGAGCCGTTTCCAGCATCTCCCCCCACATAGCACTGGTTAAATGTTTGTGTTGCCCGTGGGCTCTGTGCGGTTGTGTATCTGTGCACGTGGTTGTGTATCTGTGCACGTGCAACGTTTTCTCTCCTTTGTTATTCTTAATCAATTGATGATTTATTTTATATACGTTTGAAGGACAAAACTCAAGCTTCTAATATCGTAAGATGATGGGTTGGATCTTTTATAAGAGGCATTTTCTGCAGGATAGCACATTATATAAATACAATTTTTAAGGGTAACTTATATACCGCATGGCTCGGGGGCAAAATTTGGCCCGGAAAGTCATTTTATGTGGTCCATCAGCTGGTCGTCTCAAAATTAAAAATAGATTATGTTAATCTTTGTATCCTTTTAAGATCTTTGTGTTTTTCTTCTTTGATCTATGCTCTTTATATTTGCACCTTATCTCTAAAAAAAACCCAAAATATTTATATATAAAGCACGTTTTACATTTGATTTCAATTTAAATCTTAATAAACATCTTTTTCATTCTAATTTCAAATGTTCTTTTATTTAGGGCACATTTTTATTTAAGAGAAAAAGTCAAAAGCAAGTCTTTTAGTTTTGGGACATTTAAAGCAATTTTTTTTTTAGCATTTCTGGGTATTTTTAAAAATATGTTTAGACCCAGACATTGTAAGGTAAGGTAAGGTAAGGTAAGGTAAGGTAAGGTAAAACTTTATTGATCCCTCAGGAGGTCTCCTTCGGGAAATTGTTTTTTACCAATAGCCAGCAATTTTTCATAAACAATAAAATAAAAAATAAAAAATAATACATAAAAAATAAAATAAGAAGAAGAACAAAAAGAGGAAGAACAAGATGACACAATCTAAGTCTAAAGATAAAGATAAAGAACATAGGTCAAAGAAAAACAACAAAGACAAAGGATACAAAGACTAACATAGAACAGAACATCCAGATACTCTCACTCCACTCCTGCCCCCGAACTCAGAATTGTACAATTTAATAGCCCGAGGGATGAATGAGTCCCTGAGTCTATTTGTTTTGCACCTGGGTAGGAGCATTCGTGCACTCATTCTGCTTCTCTGCTCACTGATGACAGTGTTCAGAGGATGACTGTCATCATCCATGATGGACAGTAGTTTGTTCAATGATCTCCTCTCAGCAACTGTCACCAGTGAGTCCAGCTTCATTCCAATTTGTGTACTTCTTCACAGATGTTCTACAAGTATGCCCAATTCCTTGTTTTATTTAGGCTCCTGAGAACGTCTTGAGACGTTTTCATCGTGAGAAAATTCCTCTTGACCTCCGACCCGGTGACCCGAGCGACAGTAGCTAGCATCACGACACAAGGGGTGACGACACGGCCTCAGGAAACTCCACGATCGGAATCGGAAACGTAATTCGTAACGCGAAATCGCCTCGAAGCCACGAGCGAATCACGAGCGAAAAGCTCCGTAACGACATGTGATTACCGTGACATTTTAACAATGTTTTCGAGAAATGACGTGACATTTATTCCTAACAGGAAAGAGACGGAAGCGTCTGCATAGATGTTCCCGTGAAAAGAATGTTTCTAAAGGCGGTGATGATTGTGCAAACGCGCTGGAGGTTGACGTGCGTCCGTTGGAAATGTCGCCGGTCTGGTTCGACGGGAGGCAGTTTCGCGTCAGGTGTTGAACGTGACTGTCAAACATCTAAAACCCACAGATGCAGATGGAGGACAGAAGGGATGTGGGGGGTTCTAATTTGTGTTGGGGTGTATGTATGTGGGGGGGGGGGGAGGGGATATCTCCCAGCAGCTGACATGATCTGGCATGTGCCCTCATCTCACTTCCTCTCTATTGTCTGTCTCTCGTCTGATTTCGGGAGTTCCTTCCTTCGTCTCCATCTTTGTCTTCATCCGTCGTCCCTCTTTCCCTTTCCCGCCCTCGCTCCGGCGTCGCTGTCGCGTGTCCGTCCATTAGCGGCTGATCGAGGCTTTGTTTGCGGCCCACGCTTCGCATCCATGTGTGTGTGTGTGTGTGTGTTTCCCAAATGTGGCTAATTGTTTTTGTTGAGAAGCAAAACTACACAGTGGGGGTGAGAAAACAAGTGCAGGTGGTGTGTGTGTGTGTGTGTGTGTGTGTGTGTGTGTGTGTGGGCAAGAACCTGGCGACGATACGATATATTTTGATACTGTAATATAACAAGGATATACTTGTAGTATTGTCAAGTACTTGACTCTGGTGTTGCAGAATTTACAGACCACATGACTCTTGACAAAGTCGTAACTACTTTCATTTGTTTTCAAACCAAAATATGTCCAAACAACAGCTTTAAAAGCCACTGTATCCTCTCGTCCTCAGTCTATACTTGGATCTCACTGGCTTTCATTGTTACTTTAGCTGCAGAGAACGTACTGGTTGGAAGTTTAATCGCAACAAACAAATGAACAAACACTTGACTATTTGCATGTTAATTGTAAATACATTTAAAAAAGATTCATACATTTATTGGCGATTATAAAGTGATACTGTAGTCACAAGGATATATGTGTAGTATTGTCCAGTATCTGACTCTGGTGTTGTAGTATTTACAGACCACATGACTCTTGACGAAGTCGTAACTGCTTTCATTTGTTTTCAAACCAAAATATGTCCAAACAACAGCTTTTAAAGCCACTGTATCCTCTCGTCCTCAGTCTATACTTGGATCTCATTGGCTTTCATTGTTGCTTTAGCTGCAGAGAACGTACTAGTTGGAAGTTTAATTGCAACAAACAAATGAACAAACACTTGACTATTTGCATGTTAATTGTAAATAAATTAAAAAAGATTCATACATTTATTGAAATATAAACTATAAAATAACTATAACCAAAATAAATTATGATTGAAGCCAAAAAATATATACATTTTTAATATCTTTTGAATTAAGAAATCAATTAAGTAATTTTTATAATTGACAGAGTATCATGAAAAACATATTTTCTTGCGATTATATTTTGATACTGTAATATAACAAGGTTATGTTTGTAGTATTGTCCAGTACTTGACTCTGGTGTTGTAGTATTTACAGACCACATGACTCTTGACGAAATCAGCTTTAAAAGCTGCATCCTGTATCCTCTCGTCCTCAGTCATCGCAAGGATCGCGCAATTTTTTTTTATTAAAGGAGGACGTAATGACTGTTGCCACCTAGTGGCCGTAAGTTGAATTGCGACACAAAAATGAAGAAAAGCAGATAATATTTTTATTTAAAAAAACAAAAATCAAATTATTTTACTTTACAAAAACATTATTAAAATATAAACCATAAAATAACTAAATAGATTAAAAAGCCAAAACAGTATCATTGATAAAAAATTTCACAATATTTAAGTGTGAAGTGTTTTTTCTCTCACTATTTGCTGTATTCGAGAGCTACTCTAATGTTCGACAGCAGGTACAACAAATCCATATTTGGACCATAAAGTCTGCAATTATTCAGAACAAAGCAGAAAGGGTTCATATCCTGGTGACACCTCTTCTTATTACCTCACTTAACTGGAACTGCGGGAGTTTGACTAAAAAACTGCTGTTGAAGCGTTTTTGCTGTTCCGACATAATAATGTTCAGCAGGAGCGTGTTTGCTGTAATGAGCTCGTGTAGACGACCCTAGTAAGAGGTTTTCAGTCGGAAGATAAAGAAGTACGAGCTGGTTTTTTTCTTTGTGCTGAAAGATTCATTTCCCTGTGATTACAGAAGTTCTTATCTTCATTACTTCTACGTTATTGTGTACTCATAAGCTGGTTTATTTTGAAAGATTATAATACACTATTTTACCTCATCGTTTGGGAGCTGCTGTAGAAGTCTTTCGCTGGCATTCGTGCCATTTAGGTTTCACTTACATGGGGTTATTTACTTCAAGATATGGCAGATACTGATAACCTTTTAAGACATTTTTTTCACCTAATTGACAATGAGCATTTTCTTCTTTACACCTAGGATAGGTATTGAACTTGCAGTCATATTACACAATAAAGCAGTTTTTTTTTGTATGGCCAAAAACACCCTCATAACCTTCATTTTGAACAGCCTTGAGTCTTATAATTTGACATAATTTGCAACCTTAAATTGGATACTTATATGAGGACGAACATAAACTACTATTTCATCATATAAAAAGTCTTACTTTGCGGTTCTGAAGGGGCTAAAATTTGGGGTAAAACGATCATATCAATGCACTAAATACTAGGCTTTTCTTTCAGATACCTTTAGAGATTATCTTGTACTTAATTGACTGATAATTTTTCTCCTACCTACGCTTATAAAATATGTCTGCATCGCAATACGGTACAACTATACGATATATAGTGATACGTAGTAACAACCAACATTATATTTTGATAGTGTAGTAACAAGTATATATGTGTAGTATTGGCTAGTATTTTACTCTGGTGTTGCAGAATTTACAGACAACATGACTCTTGACGAAGTCGTAACTGCTTTTCATTTGTTTTCAAACCAATATATGTCCAAACATCAGCTTTAAAAGCTGGAGTCACTGTATCCTCTCGTCCCCAGTCAACGCTATGATTTCATTGTTCCTTTAGCTGCGGAGGACGTGCTAAGATTGTAGGCCGGACATTTAATTACAACAACAAAAAAAAAGAACAAACGCTGGAATATTTGCATGTTAATTTTAAATAAATTAAAAAATATCAAAATCTTCATAGTATGTACATAGTACATAACTATAACCAAATTAAAATACAATTCTAAAGCCAAAAATATATACATTTAAAATATGTTTTGAGTTAATAAATCAATAAAGTGTTTTTTGTTATGGACACAGTATCAAGAAGAAAAAAATTGCAATATTTTAGTTTATATTGTGTATATTTAAGTGTATATTGTATATATTTAAGTGTATATTGTGTATATTTAAGTGTTTATTGTGCATATTTAAGTGTATAAACTAAACTACTATAACTAAAATGTCCCCTTGTGGGACTAATAAAGGAAAACCTTCATCTTCTCCTTCATAAAACAAAGGCATCGAACTCGGGTTCGTTGGTGGCTTCGACCTCAAACCTTGAGTAGCATCTTAAGAGCAACAACAGCATCCATCCTTTTCTAGATGTGAAAGAATGTTTGTGTCGTTCAAACCCTGACGACACAGTTATGAAGCCTTTAAAGAGGAACATCGTAGGAAGCCACGAGTGACGTTCAGACGCGCTGAGCGAGGATTTAAGGAAAAAAGAAGGATTAGCGTGTTGGTGTCAAGAACATCAAAGATGGAGCTTCTCCACCTTTATCTTTACGACCCTTTATGCTCATGTTTGCTGGTGAGACTTTACGACAGAGGAAGTGGGTCGTCGCCCCTCAGACCTCTTTCTTTCACCGGGCCGGAGGATCCCGACACGGGCGACTCAACCCTTCATCACATAGTCACGCTTCGCATTCCTGCCCGTTGACCTGGAAGTGATGCGGCGAGATCGTACAAGGCCGGTTCTCAAAAAGCCGCCCGCATTGGTAAGTGTGTGCGAATATTGATGCCACAGTAGCCGAGTGCGGAGGCGTGATGGAAGTGCTGGCCGACATCTTACGGGCATAGATTTTTTGTTCTGGAAATTCTGATTCCTTTGGATTCAAACTATGGTTCTTTTCTATAGATCCTGCTGTTTGTTGTTGATTTCGCGGCGCACGAGTGTGTTGACGTGTGTGTGGTCGGACCTCCCTTTTGTCCTTCTCCCCCTCAGGCCTGCACTCAGATGTCAGTGTCATGTTGAGCTTATACAGGTCACTAATGGACCGGGCGAGAAGCCTCCATTCACCAGAGTCACTCAGGGCCTAAACAATGAATGAAGGTTTTTCAAACCCCATGTGTGTGTGTGTGTGTGTGTGTGTGTGTGTGTGTGTGTGTGTTCCATTTCTCCCGGGAAGTGGACCCATTGACCTAGATCCTACCCCAGTCCAGTAAAAAAGAAGCATCACAGCTGATGGGGATTTTTTTGGTGGGCGTCTCGCTCTTATCTCCAGTTGACTTCCTGACAAAAGCGTCCCAGTGATGGTCGGACCAGAGAAACCGTTATCAGCTCTGACTTGAGATTGCACTTGAGATTTATGAAAACACACGCATTCAACTGAAAAACTGCTGCCTGGGCATTAAGTATTCCATGGTATTACCTCTGTGACCGTTGCTGTATTTTTTGGACTGTAAGACGCAGCGGATTATAAGGCGTATTAGAGGCACGATTCCACTCCGTAAGTCAGTAGCCTCGTTGAGTTATACTGTGGAGCTTGCAGAAAAAATATTACTGAGCCTCACCGAGTAATACTACACAGCATCTCGGAGAAATACAGTTATATAAAATCTAAATAATAAATGAAAATCTATCTAATTCTATAACAGACCCCCGCCAGGTAATACTACTGAGCCTTGCGGAAGAATAACACAGAGCTTTACGGAGTAATACTACAGAGCGTCGTGGACTAATACTACGGAGCCTCGCGGAGTAATACTATGGAGCCTTGCGGAGCAATACTACAAAGCCTTCCAGAGTAATACTCCAGAGCCTTGCAGAGTAATACTACAGAGCCTCGTGGGCTAATACTACAGTGCATCGCAGACTAATACTACATAGCTTCGGGGAGTAATACTACGGAGCCTTGTGGAGTAATACTGCAGAGCCTCGTGGACTAATGCTACTGAGCCTTGCGCAGTAATACTACAGAGCCTTGCAGAGTAATACTACAGAGCCTCATGGACTAATACTACAGAGCTTTGCTTAGTAATACTAATAGCCTTCCAGAGTAATACTACAGAGCCTTGCAGAGTAATACTACAGAGCCTTCCAGAGTAATACTACAGAGCCTTCCAGAGTTATACTACAGGGCCTTGTGGACTGATACTATGGAGCCTTCCAGAGAAATACTGAGACTCGCGGATTAATACTACGGAGCCTTGTGGACTAATACTACGTAGACGAGTAGTGACTTACTTAAGTTTTTACTTGTGATATTTGCCTGAGCATCAACAACCAATTTCATGGTATTAATTCTGGTCTGGAACCAGTTTAACTGTTTCTGTGAGGTGTTTTTTGGATGGTTTGACAAACTGAATTTTTCAGATTTATACTTGGCAAAGAAAAAGTGTGAGTGAAGTGTAAAGAGTGTTTCTCTCTTCAAGTCTTTGAATCCTAAAATGCCTGAATTCAAGTGAAATAACTGTCCAACAAACGTGGAGATTTCACTTGAGTCTGGCATGTTCCAGAGATGTTCTAGTTCCTGAGCTTCTCTGCGAGACAATGAAGGTCCAGTGTGACAGAGCAACAGCTGATATTTGTCTGCAACATTCTTACGGAACATCTTCTTCCTTCACTGCACTATTGTCTGAGTCTTAAGAGGACACTTTGTTGGACAGTGTTGTTGTTGACTCAGGTGCTCGGTCGACCCCCTCACACTTCCTCATCTTATCAGTCCACGCTGAGGCTTATCTGGACGCTCCACTGAGGGAAGATTATTCCTTTGATGTTTCCATATTTAGTTTCACTCGTTCTTCATTCAGCATCACAGGGATCCTAAGAGTTTGTCGGACTGGATTAGAGAATCTTCATTTAAGGGTATTAGCCTGATTAGCTACAAGCTAATGGTTGATGGCAACACCATGTAGATCAAATTATTCTTTCCACATTTTCTTTTGGACCAAAAAAAACTTCTGGTATAGACGACTACAGAGGACAAAACCGCTAAAGCTAGCTATCGTACGGCTGGAATCGGAAATGTTCGAAACTGGTAACAATACCGATACATTTACTTTGATACTGGTTACTGAACATCTAAGTTACATTTCACATTTTCAAACAATTCCTAAAAGTGAAAAAATAATCTTATGTTCACTGCCTTTGTCAAATCCACATATTATCAAGATTTGATCACACATGGATATCGAAACTTTGCACATAAAGACGAAGAATTTTACGACACTCAGAAGTTCTGCCGAAGAATTTTGATTGGTGCCTGTAAAGAACTGAAGTTTGATACCCAGCCCAAGTGGGGGTGTGTATAGGCAAGAATATACGATAAAGAATGTTCCCCAGATAGTTTCTGTCTTATGAAAGTGTTGCAAATATGGATGTGTATTATCAAGAATCAGGCGATAAAGTATCACGATACAGGTGCAACGATACAGTATATAGTGATACTGTAGTAACAAGTAGATATGTGTAGTATTGTCCAGTACTTGACTCTAGTGTTGTGATAGTGTAGTAACAAGTATATATGTGTAGTATTGTCCAGTACTTGACTCTGGTGTTGTGATAGTATAGTAACAAGTATATATGTGTAGTATTGTCCAGTACATGACTCTGGTGTTGTAGTATTTACAGGCCACATGACTCTTGACGAAGTCGTAACTGCTTTAATTTGTTTTCGAGCAGAAATATGTCCAAACATCAGCTTTAAAAGCAGCTGGACTCACTGTATCCTCTCGTCCTCAGTCAATACCTGGATCTCTCTGGATTTTATTGTTACTTTAGCTGCAGAAAATGTACTGACTGATGGTCGGAAGTGTCATTGCAATGAAACATATAAACAAACCCTGGAATATTTGCCTGTTAATTAAAAAAAAATAAAAAAATAAAAAATCCATTGTTATGTAAACTATAAAATTACTATATTCAAAATAAAATCGATTTGAAAGCCAAAAATGCATACATTTTTAAAAAAAAAATTTTGTTTAAGAAATCGATTAAGTGCTTTTTATTAATAACACAGTATCTTTAAAAAATCTTGCGATATTTAATTGTATTTCAGATTTGCATGTATTTATATTGTAGTAACAACTATATTTTCCTAGTATTGTCCAGTACTTGACTCTGGTGTTGCTGAAGTTTTAACTGCTTTCATTTGTTTTCAAACCAAAATATGTCCAAACATCAGCTTTAAAAGCTGCTGGAGTCACTGTATCCTCTCGTCCTCAGTCATTGCAGGGATCACTTAGGATTATCATATTTTTTTTTAGCTGGGGAGGATGTAAGTTTAATTGCGCCACAAAAATGAAAGAATTGTTTTGATACGATGGATAAAGTGCTGTGAATATTGTAATGGAACTGTGGGAAAGAGTGAAAGAAGGATGCGAGGAAGATTCTAGGAGCTATTAGCCTGTTAAAGATAAACAACCAAACCGTTCTTCTAACAGTGAACGATGCTTTCTTTGACCGTTAACCTCCATCCAGCGCTTCAATAATTCACAAACGACCCCTGTGCAGCCGTATAGTTAGTGACAACGGATCGTTCCGGTCTTTCCCTCTTTGAAGTGACAAAAACATCCATCTCCATCATCCCCTCAGGACTTATCAGCGCCTCTCATGTCTGCCTCTACCTCCGCACACATCATTCACCCGTCTACCTGTGGCCCCAACACTCAATTTCCCCGGCCCCCCTGTCGCCGTAACAGCCTCTCATCCCTCTATCAACACCATCATCCCTTTTTTTTCTTTCGCTCCCAACCCCCTGGATCAGGCTGCCACCTCCGTCAGCCTCCATTCCTAAAACCCTCTCATTCCCTCGCTCAGCACTCGTCCGCCCTATTATTTCTGCGTCTCATCAGTCTGAGAGGGAAGGATCACCCGCTCATTTGCCCAAATTCCTTCCTCTCCGTCTATTGTCTGGCTCAGTTTGAAGAATAAATTATACTTAAGTTAAAAATGTTTCCACTCGCCCTCGTGTCGACTAATGTTGGGATTATTTTCAGAGTAATCTGTTATTTTTAGAGTTAAAGAGAAAAATGTTAGTTTATTTTTCATTACGTATACAAAGAAATTGGATCTTATTAAACATAAAGTCACATTTTAAACTACTAATGCATTAAATGAATCGGGTTATTTGGTTGGTAGTATTTTGTTCAGGACTATTTTTGAAATATTTTCAGAATAATCGGTTATTTTTAGAGTTAAAGAGAAAAATGTTTGTTCATTTTTAATTACATATACAAAGAAATTGGACCTTCTTAGACATAAACAAACATTTTAAACTACTAATGCGTTAAATAAATCAGGTTTATTGGTTAGTAGTACTTTGTTCATGAATTTGAATATTTTCAGATAATTTTATTTTTAAGTTAAAGAGAAAAATTTAGTTTATTTTTAAAATAAAAGAATGGATTTTTAAATAAATAATTTAAATAATTATGGGTATTTGGTTGGTAGTATTTTGTTCAGGATATTTGAAATTTTTCAAATAATCGGTTATTTTTAGAGTTAAAGGGAATAATGTTTGTTCATTTTTATTATATAAAAGAAATTGAGCTTCTTAGACATAAACACACATTTTAAACTACTAATGCGTTAAATAAATCAGGTTTATTGGTTAGTAGTACTTTGTTCATGACGATTTTTGACATATTTTCAGAGTAATCTGTTATTTTTAGAGTTAAAGAGAAAAAATGTTTGTTTATTTTTCATTACGTATACATAAAAATTGGACCTTCTTAGACATAAACACACATTTTAAACTACTAATACATTTAATAAATCAGGTTATTTGGTTAAGGATTATTTTTAAAATCTTTTCAGAGTAATCTGTTATTGTTTTATGAGTTATAGGCAGACGATCATGCTAATGTAGCGAACGATGCTAACTTCTTCATCTTCATCTTCGTCCAAAAAGACAAACTTAAAAACATCCAAATACTTCCATACTGCTCGTCTGTAACGTCCCTCTTGGATTGAAGCCTCGACATTAGGAATTTATCTGATAGAAAATTCAACAAGTTCATATTTTTAGCTTGTTTTTAGTGTAAAATCCTTTGCTATTAATTTAAAGGATGCAGTTGGGATCCTCCGCTAAAAACAAGCTTAAAATATAGACTTAAGTGTTTACAAGGCTTCTCGTCGGGGCTTGTTCTGGTTGTTTTGTTATGTTTTTAAGTGTCTTTTTACGATACGATACGATGGGTGGATGGATACGATACGATACAATGGATGGATACGATAGATACAATACCATTTGATACAATACGATACGATAGATACGATGCCATACGATACCATACGATACATTACTATACAATTTGATAGATACGATACCATACGATACAATACGATACGATGGGTGGATGGATACGACACGATACAATGGATGGATACGATAGACACAATACCATACGATACCATACGATACCATACGATACCATGCGATAAAATTTGATAGATACGATACCATCGATACAATACGATATGCTAGACACGATATGATACGATACAATACGATATAATAGATACGATATGATAGATACGATATGATAGACACGATACGATACGATACAATACGATATGATACGATACGATACGATACGATACGATAAGACACGATACGATACGATATGATTCGATAAGACACGATACGATAAGACACGATAAGACACGATACGATACGATACAATATGACACGATACGATAGACACGATACGACACGATACGATACGATACGATGAATACGATAGATCAACTTTATTGATCAAGGGTGAGTACTTGGATATAATAATAAATACACTTTTGTACAAAATAATGTTAAGATATAATTAAAATAAACTCTTAAAACAACAAGGTTTTATTATAATTAATTTCTATTTTCACTGACCTGAGATCGTTGTATCTCCGCGTCTACGGTGTGTCTTATCAGACATACCAGCGACCTCTGAGGATTTTCATATTAAAACAGGAAGTCGTTAATCAAACAGACTGAGCAACGCTTTATGTATTTTGACATTTGCCTTCATATGTCAGACGCCTGGACGTTCTAGAAGGTGAGGATAGGATTTTTAGGTTATTCCTATGAATAACTTAGAGCCGGCTTCTATTATTTAGTCGTGTAAAACATGGCAGTCATGCATATTGAATGAATATATATTCATAATGTAGTATTTTCAGGGTGAGTGCCTGGTGCATGTGCTGGGCCAAAGTTCAACCTTTGGTTCTGAATCCAAAGTCTAGATTTGCTTGTCAGATCTTAACCTTCCAAGGTGGACTGTTGACTTGTCCACGGGCTGTTCTGGTTCTTGACCGGTCCAACTGCTTCCTGCTGTCTCTGTGTCTGACACAAGAGCCGGAGGCTTTAGTGACCCATTTTTGTGGAAGTCTTTTGCATGTAGAGGTTATTCAAAGTTTTATGACACAAAATTAAAAAAAAATGTTTTTAGTAGCAGTGTATCGATATTAAAAATAAATAATTAAATAAATGTATGTATATGTGTATGTATATGTATATGTATATGTATATGTATATGTATATGTATATGTATATGTATATGTATAACAGTTATTTTAATTAAAAGTAATTTTATGGTTTATAGTTCAGTGTACATTTTATTGTGTGTATAAAAGACAATAATTTGCCTTTTTTTTAGCCCTTTGTAAGTTACCCCTAAAATTAAAAGTTTTACTTTTTTTTACCCATTATTAGAAGAATGATAAGTATATTTGTAAAATAATTGATTCATTAATTGGATATTTTAATAGTTTACTTGTTGAATACTAACTTTGTCATAAATGAAAAATAAAGAAAATAAATAACTAAAAAAACATACATAGAGTTGTGGGAATTCCCATGATTCATTGCAGGACTGATGCTAATCTCGTCTTGTAAAATTGTAGTAATTATAACCGAAGGTTCGATCTTCTGACTTTTTCAGTTTTCTACATATTATCTTTAAAGCAATAGATTTGAGTTTTAACCGATATCATAAAATATCAAGTCAATTCTATTCGTTTTGAGCCGATAGCGGTTAGCATGCTGTTAGCTTCAGCTACTTAGCATTAGTCCTTACTTTCCTAATGAAGATACTTTTCATTTAAACTGTTTCACTTCTTCACTGCTCTCAGGCTGTTCCATCCTCTTTCCAGCAGCATGTTCCTGCCAACAAACCGGTGAAAAAAAAACAGAATTTTCCTCTATGAATATTCCTCTATGCTTCTCTTCTTCAACATCTTTCCTGTGCTCCGACACTCCCAGACTCTCTCGCCCCGGGGCCCTGGCTCCCACGGGGGGTTTCTACGCTTTCCAACTGAAAGTGGAGCACAGTTGCCGTCTTGTCCGACGGCGTTTTTCCTGCCAACGTTTATTTGGACTCGAACGTTCCGCTGATTGACGGCTCGTCATCAGAACTTTTCCTCCCAGCTAATCGCTGACACTTGATCCCCGATGGTGGCGTTGATTGATGAGCCTTTCAAAGACGTGTTCGGTCGTCAACCACGGTATCTCAGAACGCTTCCCAATCCAAAACGGTGGGTAACAAAAGGGGCGGAGCCTCTGGAGCTTCACGCACTCATTGACTTTCTGCGGCGGATTTTCCTTTAAAATATGGTAATCCCCCGAGCGCCGGGCTGCAGAGACAGTCAAGTGAAATCCCAGTTAAGGAGCGTACGCTGTAAGCCGTGAGGAAGACGGGGGAGCGTGTTTAATGAGGTTAGTGACACTTGAGGAGTGAAGAAGCAGGAATTCTGGGAATTCTACCATCACGTCTGTTCCTGGCTGGATAGACAGATGCCACACAAGCTCTTCTTGGATTCATACTGTTGTTGCTTCGATACACGCCTGCTCTTCATCACCTGTCGGCAACATGGACTGCAAGTAGAATATCAGTCAGTTGTGTGTACATATATGTGTAATATTGTGTAGTACTTGACTCTGGTGTTGTAGTATTTACAGACCACATGACTCTTGACTAAATCTTAACTGCTTTCATTTGTTTTCAAACCAAAATATGTCCAAACATCAGCTTTAAAAGCTGCTGGAGTCACTGTATCCTCTCGTTCTCAGTCACCAAATAATAACTATGGTAAAAAAAATTATGATTTGAAAGCCTCATTAAAAATGTATTTATTTATCTAAGTGCTGTTGCAATACAAAATATTGCGATACATCGCAGTATCAATAAATTCCAACACCCCTACGATACAGGGTCAATGATACAATATAATGTGATACTGTAGTATTAAGGATATATTTGTAGTATTGTGGAGTACTTGACTCTGGTGTTGTGATAGTGTAGTTACAAGTATATATGTTTAGTATTGTCCAGTACTTGACTCTGGTGTTGTGATAGTGTAGTAACAAGTATATATGTGTTGTATTGTCGAGTACTTGACTCTGGTGTTGTGATAGTGAAGTAACAAGTATATATTTGTAGTATTGTCGAGTACTTGACTTTGGTGTTGTGATAGTGTAGTAACAAGTATATATGTGTAGTATTGTCCAGTACTTGACTCTGGTGTTGTGATAGTGTAGTAACAAGTATATATGTGTTGTATTGTCCAGTACTTGACTCTGGTGTTGTGATAGTGTAGTAACAAGTATAAATGTGTAGTATTGTTGAGTACTTGACTATGGTGTTGTAGTATTTACAGACCACATGACTCTTGACGACGTCTTAACTGCTTTTATTTGTTTTCAAACCAAAATATGTCCAAACATCAGCTTTAAAGCTGCTGGACTCACTGTATCCTCTCGTCCTCAGTCATTGCTCGGGATTTCATTGGTACTTTGGTCATCTAGTGGCTGGATGTTTAACTTGCAACACATTTATAATACTTGGTTCTTGTTATGTTTGTGAACAAACTACAAAAATCATTATGTAATCTTTTGTTTATACCCACTTTATTGAAATATCAACTGAAATAAGAAATATATATGTTTTTATAACGTCTTTTTGGTTGTTGTTGAATGTCAATATAGTATTGAGAAGTCGTTTCATATTAATAAATAGGTTTTGAGTTTCGATGATGCTTGAAAACTATATTTTTTACACCAGTAAAAAAAAAAAAATTAAAAAAATCTGTTTTTGTCTCTTTAGATGGTAGTTGTTTCAACAGTAACATTTTT
Source organism: Callionymus lyra (assembly GCA_016630915.1). Taxonomy (NCBI): domain Eukaryota; kingdom Metazoa; phylum Chordata; class Actinopteri; order Syngnathiformes; family Callionymidae; genus Callionymus; species Callionymus lyra. The sequence continues at coordinate 18,465,279 of JACEEU010000720.1, read as the reverse complement.
TAAAATGTAATTTTAACTGCCAAACTTTGCTCTACATTCTCTCCAAATGTTTGTGTGTTGAAATATGCCTATAAATAAATAAACAAAAACACATGTACACACTAAAAAAAACATACAGTTCTACTACTGTCCCTGTTTATGTTACATTAAGGCTTCATTGAGTTCCACAGACTCGTAAGTCTTTGACTCGGGAAATGACAGCGAGTTCAGTAAATGAAAATGATTTGGTTTCCTCCACTTTGTTCTGTCACTTGTGGTGTGGAAATGAAAAGAGCTCTTGAGCAAAGCATCAGGATTCGTCTCTCAGCAGTTTAAAGAAACGACTTTGATTTAAGTAGAAGCTGCAGCGACCAGGCTCGGAGGCGTTGTGTGTTTGTATGTGTGTGATTGTGAGTGTGTGAGTGTGTGTGAGTGTGTGTAGTGTGTGTGAGTGGGGTGTTGGCATGTGTCTTGTCAGATCCTAAAAGGATGAATAAGAAGCTAATCTTCTTGCAGGGAATAGAACCAGTGACGTCTCTGACAGCCTCGGAGGAGCTGCAGGGATACGGAGGTCGATTCGTGCCAAAATTATTCAATTTCAAGAGTCGCTTAAAAAGCAACTTTCTTTTCATTTAATTTTTTCATTTCCTTTGTTATTAAAGTAGCTCAACCTTTTTTTTTATTGATTGAAGCAAATGTTTTGATTTGATTTTTCTTTTGATTAAAAACATGTTTATAATAGATTTTTTTAAAGCAACTTTTTTAATTTAAACATATGTTTGTTGTTTAAAGGAATTAAAGCAAAGCAACTTTTTAAAGATTTTAATAACCATTTTTAATGAAGCAACTTTTGGGGGATTGTAGCAACTTTTATATTTATTGGAAATATATAACTATATTTAAATGGAATTATTTTGTTATTCAAGCAACCTTTTTATTCATCTTAAATATATATATTTTTAAATTATACCTTTTTCATTTGTTTTTTTCAAAGAATTTATAAAAAATGTAAAACATTTAATTGAAAATATGCTTTTTTTAATCGTTTTTAAAGCAACTTCCTTTCAAATATAGAATATATACTATATATACACATTATTAGCATGTGTGTATCACAGGTGTGTGTGTAGGCGAGCATTGTTAGCATGTGTGTATCACAGTTGTGTGCAGGCGAGTATTGTTAGCATGTGTGTATCACAGTTGTGTGCAGGCGAGCATTGTCAGCATGTGTGTATCACAGTTGTGTGCAGGCAAGTATTGTTAGCATGTGTGTATCACAGTTGTGTCAGCGAGCATTGTTAGCATGTGTGTATCACAGTTGTGTGCAGGCGAGCATTGTTAGCATGTGTGTATCACAGTTGTGTGCAGGCGAGTATTGTTAGCATGTGTGTATCACAGGTGTGTGTGCAGGCGAGCATTGTTAGCATGTGTGTATCACAGTTGTGTGCAGGCAAGTATTGTTAGCATGTGTGTATCACAGTTGTGTGCAGGCGAGTATTGTTAGCATGTGTGTATCACAGTTGTGTGCAGGCGAGCATTGTTAGCATGTGTGTATCACAGGTGTGTGTGCAGGGGAGCATTGTTAGCATGTGTGTATCACAGTTGTGTGCAGGCGAGCATTGTTAGCATGTGTGTATCACAGGTGTGTGTGCAGGTGAGCATTGTTAGCATGTGTGTATCACAGGTGTGTGTGCAGGCGAGCATTGTTAGCATGTGTGTATCACAGGTGTGTGTGCAGGCGAGCATTGTTAGCATGTGTGTATCACAGGTGTGTGTGCAGGAGAGCATTGTTAGCATGTGTGTATCACAGGTGTGTGTGCAGGCGAGCATTGTTAGCATGTGTGTATCACAGGTGTGTGTGCAGGCCAGCATTGTTAGCATGTGTGTAGTACAAGTGTGTGTGCAGGTGAGCATTGTTAGCATGTGTGTATCACTGTTGTGTGTGCAGGCGAGCATTGTTAGCATGTGTGTAGCACAGAGGGTGTGTGCAGGCCAGTATTGTTAGCATGTGTGTATCACAAGTGTGTTTGCAGGCGAGCATTGTTAGCATGTGTGTACTCACAGGTGTGTGTGCAGGCGAGCATTGTTAGCATGTGTGTATCACAGGTGTGTGTGCAGGCGAGCATTGTTAGCATGTGTGTATCACAGGTGTGTGTGCAGGCCAGCATTGTTAGCATGTGTGTAGTACAAGTGTGTGTGCAGGCCAGCATTGTTAGCATGTGTGTATCACTGTTGTGTGTGCAGGCGAGCATTGTTAGCATGTGTGTAGTACAAGTGTGTGTGCAGGCCAGTATTGTTAGCATGTGTGTATCACAAGTGTGTTTGCAGGCGAGCATTGTTAGCATGTGTGTATCACAGGTGTGTGTGCAGGCGAGCATTGTTAGCATGTGTGTATCACAGGTGTGTGTGCAGGCGAGCATTGTTAGCATGTGTGTATCACAGGTGTGTGTGCAGGCGAGCATTGTTAGCATGTGTGTATCACAGGTGTGTGTGCAGACGAGCATTGTTAGCATGTGTGTATCACAGGTGTGTGTGCAGGCGAGCATTGTTAGCATGTGTGTATCACAGGTGTGTGTAGGGGAGAGCATTGTTAGCATGTGTGTATCACAGGTGTGTGTGCAGGCGAGCATTGTTAGCATGTGTGTATCACAGTTGTGTGCAGGCAAGTATTGTTAGCATGTGTGTATCACAGGTGTGTGTGCAGGCGAGCATTGTTAGCATGTGTGTATCACAGTTGTGTGCAGGTGAGCATTGTTAGCATGTGTGTATCACAGTTGTGTGCAGGCGAGCATTGTTAGCATGTGTGTATCACAAGTGTGTGTGCAGGCGAGCATTGTTAGCATGTGTGTATCACAGGTGTGTGTGCAGGCGAGCATTGTTAGCATGTGTGTATCACAGGTGTGTGTGCAGGCCAGCATTGTTAGCATGTGTGTAGTACAAGTGTGTGTGCAGGCCAGCATTGTTAGCATGTGTGTATCACTGTTGTGTGTGCAGGCGAGCATTGTTAGCATGTGTGTAGTACAAGTGTGTGTGCAGGCCAGTATTGTTAGCATGTGTGTATCACAAGTGTGTTTGCAGGCGAGCATTGTTAGCATGTGTGTATCACAGGTGTGTGTGCAGGCGAGCATTGTTAGCATGTGTGTATCACAGGTGTGTGTCAGGCGAGCATTGTTAGCATGTGTGTATCACAGGTGTGTGTGCAGGCGAGCATTGTTAGCATGTGTGTATCACAGGTGTGTGTGCAGGCGAGCATTGTTAGCATGTGTGTATCACAGGTGTGTGTGCAGGCGAGCATTGTTAGCATGTGTGTATCACAGGTGTGTGTGCAGGCGAGCATTGTTAGCATGTGTATCACAGGTGTGTGTGCAGGCGAGCATTGTTAGCATGTGTGTATCACAGTTGTGTGCAGGCTAAGCATTGTTAGCATGTGTGTATCACAGTGTGTGTGCAGGTTGCATTGCATGTGTGTATCACAGGTTGTGTGCAGGTGAGCATTGTTAGCTGTGTATCACAGTTGTGTGATATCACATGTGTGTATCACAGTGTGTGCAGGCGAGCATTGTTAGCATGTGTGTATCACAGGTGTGTGTGCAGGCGAGCATTGTTAGCATGTGTGTATCACAGGTGTGTGTGCAGGTGAGCATTGTTAGCATGTGTGTATCACAAGTGTGTGTGCAGGCGAGCATTGTTAGCATGTGTGTATCACAAGTGTGTGTGCAGGCGAGCATTGTTAGCATGTGTGTATCACAGGTGTGTGTGCAGGTGAGCATTGTTAGCATGTGTGTATCACAGGTGTGTGTGCAGGCCGAGCATTGTTAGCATGTGTGTATCACAAGTGTGTGTGCAGGCGAGCATTGTTAGCATGTGTGTATCACAGGTGTGTGTGCAGGCGAGCATTGTTAGCATTGTGTATCACAGGTGTGTGTGTGCATATTGTTAGCATGTGTGTCATCACAGGTGTGTGTGCATGTGTGTATCACAAGGGTGGGAGCATTGTTAGCATGTGTGTATCACAGGTGTGTGTGCAGGGTGAGCATTGTTAGCATGTGTGTATCACAGGTGTGTGTGCAGGTGAGCATTGTTAGCATGTGTGTATCACAGGTGTGTGTGCAGGTGAGCATTGTTAGCATGTGTGTATCACAGGTGTGTGTGCAGGCGAGCATTGTTAGCATGTGTGTATCACAGGTGTGTGTGCAGGCGAGCATTGTTAGCATGTGTGTATCACAAGTGTGTGTGCAGGCTAGCATTTTTACTTTTACCAAATCTTAGCAAGTATAGCTTTTATATATATTTTTTTCCCAATTTACATTTAAGTTGCTTAAGACCTTGGCTCACATTGACAGGATCCACGGTCCAAAAGAAACCGTGTCTTTGTACTAAGAAGAACATGAAAGCGTGACGTGGGAGTTTGTAAAAAAGACACCACACTGTACTGATAGAAAACACATTTTAACACAATTGAATTTTTTTCAATGAAATTATAATATAATTCAAAAATATAAATATCTTCATATTTTTTTTAATTTCCCCCCAAAAATTCCCCAACCAGTATAGCATTTATTCTCCAAAAAATATATATATATATATATTTTATTATGTTTACTACTGATATTATATATATATATATATTTCATAAATAAATGCCTATGTTTAGATTTACGTCTTATTATATTTGTATTTTAGCAGTTTTTACATTTTCTCATATTTATTTTTTTCCCTTTTCATTGTTTATAAAAAACATTTTTGTAGATTTTTTTTTTAACCAAAAATCATGTTTTTTTTTGTTTTTTCTACAAACATTTCTGGACATTTAGTTTTATTTGCGCGGTATTAGAAATTTTAATTATAAAAAAACAAATCCAGACATACATATGAGTTTCTCTTCTCTTGTTTTACTTCATGTAGTGTACTTCTAGTACCTAGTTCTAGTACCTGGTTCTAGTACCTGGTTCTAGTACCTGGTTCTAGTACCTGGTTCTAGTACCTGGTTCTACTTCATGGTTCTAGTACCTGGTTCTAGTACCTGGTTCTAGTACCTGGTTCTACTTCATGGTTCTAGTACCTGGTTCTAGTACCTGGTTCTAGTACCTGGTTCTAGTACCTGGTTCTACTTCATGGTTCTAGTACCTGGTTCTAGTACCTGGTTCTAGTATCTGGTTCTAGTACCTGGTTCTAGTACCTGGTTCTAGTACCTGGTTCTACTTCATGGTTCTAGTACCTGGTTCTAGTACCTAGTTCTAGTACCTGGTTCTAGTACCTGGTTCTAGTACCTGGTTCTAGTACCTGGTTCTAGTACCTGGTTCTACTTCATGGTTCTAGTACCTGGTTCTAGTACCTGGTTCTAGTACCTGGTTCTACTTCATGGTTCTAGTACCTGGTTCTAGTACCTGGTTCTAGTACCTGGTTCTAGTACCTGGTTCTAGTACCTGGTTCTACTTCATGGTTCTAGTACCTGGTTCTAGTACCTGGTTCTAGTACCTGGTTCTAGTACCTGGTTCTAGTACCTGGTTCTAGTACCTGGTTCTAGTACCTGGTTCTAGTACCTGGTTCTAGTACCTGGTTCTAGTACCTGGTTCTAGGTCCTGACGGTGACATAAGATCCCGTCAGTGACGCCTCACGACGAGTCACTGAGCAGCAGGTTTTGCACGTGTGGTTTGATTCGTGGCGAAGGGACGGCTGGTGCGGGTGGAGCTGAGAGACGGTGTTCAGATGAGGACGCTGGCATCGGGTGTGTCTGCGGCATTGTTGTCCTGACAGGTCTTTGGTACTTTTCCAAAGCATTTGTACGTTGAGCAGAGGTGTAAGTTAATATCCGTACACTTAAATATCACAATACTATATCAATATTCAACAGCAATGTTTAGTTTGTTTTTTTAACCTTAAAATCATGTTTTTTTATGATTTATATCTGAATAAATTGTGTGTAAAATAAAATATTTAACTTTTTAAAGCTTTAAATATACAAATATTCACATTGTTTGTTCATTTTCGTGTTGCAATTAAACCTCCGGCCGCTAGATGGCAGCAGTCGTTATGTTAAAGAAAATCCTGGTGATGACTGAGGACGAGAGGATACAGTGAACTCGCACCTTTTTAAAGCTGATGTTTGGACATATTTTGGTTTGAAAACAAATGAAATCAGTTACGACTTTGTCAAGAGTCATGTGGTCTGTAAATACTACAACACCAGAGTCAAGTACTCGACAATACTACACATATATACTTGTTACTACAGTATCATGATATATTATATCGTTGATACTTATCAAATCACCAGATTATCCTTTTTTTTATTGTAAATATTTGTTTTGATCAGAGCCATATTTTTTGGCAAATTTGATATATTTAATTTATTATTATTAAAACATTTTATTAATGATAGTTTTCTTTCATTGAAAATAATGTGTTGATTTATATATATATATATATATATAGTATAGTCTTTTTTTAATTTAAAATATAATAGGTTGAACCAACTTTTTTTTGATCGAAAAAATATGTTTATTAATGGAATGTATTGTTTCAAAGCATTTTTTTTTTATTGAAAATATTGTTTAGATTAAAGCAACTTATTTTACTAATTAAACAGTAAACTGTTGTTTTAAAATATATGTTAATTAATGGATTTTTCAAAGGCATTTTCTATTTAACTACTGTTATTGTCTATATATATATATAGACAATAAAAAATAAAATAAAATAAAATATAGTATATATATATATATATATATATTCTTTTCCACCTCCTCATTGAACTTCATGCTTGTTGCTCAAAGTCACTTCTGAGCAGACGGTTCGACTCCTTCGTCTTCCACTCCTGCCTACATCCCCGATGCCTTGCTCCAGGGCAGTGGAAGCGGAAGCGACGCAGATTCTAATCGTTTCAGACGTTTTACCGCCAGAGGAGGAAGAAACGCTGAGTTTGCTTCTCCCCTGAGTTTTGTCTCGCAGGTTTGCTTGTTTGGCATCTGCTGAGAGATTATCTCGACTGAGCCACGAGCTCGACAACAACACAACACACAGTTTAGCGAAGACTATTTAAAAGAAGCAACTGATGGAGTACTTTGTACATTTATGACACAGTATTTATCTCTTGAAGATGGATTACGTTGCAGGGAATATCACTTTTTCCTGCTCGACTATTTTAGTCTTGATGCTTAATAAACCCTTTGTTTTATTGTAAACGTCGAAATCTTGAAACCGATTTGTGTTGCTTGTCTTGCTCATGAACATCATTCATTTGAAGGTTGAGTTTCCAGAGCACGAAGGTTGCTGGTTCAATTCCTGCTGTGCCGCTGGGATAGTGTTTAGCAACCTGGTCAATAATGTTAGAATTAGGGGAGAAGTAAATACTGATACATATAAATATTGCAATATTTCTTCACAATACTGTATGATATTCAACAGTATTGTAACAATTTTAAAAGGATTTATTTTTTACATTATTTATTTACATTTTGCTTTCAAATCATATTTTTTCAGTTTGTTTATGGTTTATATGATATTTTTTCAAAACAGTGTGTATTAAATAAAAATAATTGTTTTAGTTCTTTGTCAATTATGATTATCATGCAAACATTCACAGCGTTTGTTCATTTTTGTGTTGCAAATAAAGCCACGGCCTCTAGATGGCAGCAGTCATCACGTTCTCCGAAGTAAAAGGGCTGAGGACGAGAGGATACACCTGATGTTTGGACATATTTTGGTTTGGAAACAAATGAAAGCAGTTACGACTTTGTCAAGAGTCATGTGGTCTGTAAATACTACAACACCAGAGTCAAGTACTGGACAATACTACACGTATATCCTTGTTACTACACTATCACAACACCAGAGTAAAGTACTGGACAATACTACACATATATCCTTGTTACTACACTATTGCAACACCAGAGTCAAGTACTCGACAATACTACACATATATCCTTGTTACTACACTATTGCAACACCAGAGTAAAGTACTCGACAATACTACAAATATATACTTGTTACTACACTATCACAACACCATAGTAAAGTACTCGACAATACTACACATATATACTTGTTACTACACTATAACAACACCAGAGTCAAGTACTGGACAATACTACACATATATAGTTGTTACTACAGTGTCACTATATATCGTGATATGTATCCTATCTATCCTCTCTAGTAATTACGTACTCTGCGGCTCGAGAAACATTAAAATCTCGCAACATCCCCTGACTGAGGACGAGAGGATACAGTCGACTCATAATTTAACACTTATATTTTGTACTTCATTTTCATTAATTATTTAATTGTAAATCTCAGTTATAGTATTTAATTTCCCTTCTTTCATTGATGTTCTTGATTAATTGACATCAAATATTCGATAGAAAAAATGTATAAAACAAAATACCATGTTAGTAAAAAACCACATTCATTTTCTTTGGTTATTTTTCCTTCAGAACATATTGTTGAGTAGAAAATGAATGAAAACACATTCACTCGTTGAGGTTTCATTCAAATACTTATTTGGGAAACGAGAGCCGCAGGACCGGTCGCTACCAGATTTTCAGATTATATCCCTAATCTGGGTTTTGGCAACATATCGGGGTCTCATCGTCAGCGCCGACCGGCAACATGTTGTCGGTTCTCACGGCAACGATTAGAAAACGTATCACCACGAAAAAAAACATGAATATTAGATTATTATCGAATGTAAAAAGTCACTCCTGCAGACATGAACTCACTCGACGAGTCACTTAAGCAGAAAATTACGACGCACGGTCGTGATCTATCGCTTATTACGAGCTTCTTAATCCCTCGTCTTTGTCTGCCTGAAGGTGAAAAGTGATTTCCCTGAAGGTCGCGTCTCAACACGCCTGATGGTTTCGGGTTCAAGTTTCAGGGAGCAGTTCAAAGATACTTGTTTTTATTGTGGTTTCCTAACGATGAGTCGTGTATTCATTTTTGTGTGTATCGACGTCGGGTCGACTTTGACCGCCGTGGTTTTCTCTTCCCTTTCATCCTGTCTTCTGTTCTTTCCCTCTCGCTTCCATCGCCGCCGTTCAAAGCCTTCGTACCTGGTTTTTCAGAAGTTTTTGTCACTTTTGAGTGTTTGAAGTTGTCCCTGAAAAAAACCTTCTCCATCTTTATCTCGCAGGGATCGACGAGGAATGACGACGCCACGCTGACATGGAGGCGCCGCCGAGGCAGAACTACAGGTGACCCCCGACCTCAAGGCTCTTCCTTTTGACGTCTTATGTCATCGTCGACGCCGATGGTTCTAAATCTGGCAGTTCGTTCGTAGCGTCGCCTCCCGTTGTTTTCCCAGCGTTTGATGTGTGACTCACTGGAGAAACAAACCAACTGTAGGCGTTATGTAACTGCCGCGGGAGGAAGTACTAGCTATAAACTTTGATTTATCTCTGGTTTTATTGTAGGTTTATCTTGATTAAACTGATGAAAGTGTTATTTTAAGTGTAAATATTTTAACTTTAAAGTGTCTTGAGATTACTTTAAACTAATACATAACCTGGTGTTCACTTAAACCAAGTTGACACTTTTAAATAAAGTTGGATTTAAATAAATAAAATAAATATAAGAATCGCATGCATTAGAGTGAAATTTTATTAGGGCGACAAATGTTTTCTGTTTTTTTTTTTTTTATAATTATTATATAATTATAATTTACCTACAGGCATTTGGAGGTAGATTTGTTCATTTATTATTATATAATTTAATAAAGTTACTTCAATCACCAAATATGTTTTTAAACACAAAGTTGTATCATTAAAAAAATGAGTTTTCAATAAAGAAAAAAAAAGGTTTTAATCCAAAAAAGTAACTTCAATCAAGAAATTTGTTTAAAAAAAAATAAAAAAAATGGTCCTTCAGTCAAAAACATTTTTCAATAAAAAATCAAAATGAAATTAAGGTCCTTTAATCTAAATTTTTTTTTTCAATAAACAATCAAAATAAAAAAAGGTCCTTCAATCAAAATATCTTTTCAATAAAAAATCAAAATAAAAAAAAAGGTCCTTCAATCAAAAAATATGTTTAAAAAAAAACAAACCAATAAAGAAACAGGTTTTCAATCAAAGAAAGTTACTTAAACAAAAAAAAGTTGTTTGACAGATATTCCTTTCAACAGATACACGTTTTTTATTTGTGTTTTTCTTTTTAAAAATACATTTTAGACGCTTTAAACTTGGAACTTATGACTGAATATTAATCTCAATATTATCTCAGGGACGTTTTTTCTTAACCTGTCAGAAGTGTGGCCCCCCTGACTTCTGTGTTCTATATATATATATTAAATCTGAGGTGCAGAGCAAACAATGGGCTCATATAGTTTTGAAGTTTAACTTCTGACTCAAAATTCCAGACTGTCTCGAAGCTGTTTTGGGAACGACAACGTTTGGACTTTCAACTTAGCTTAGAAGTGATTCATCATGTATCAGATGATGAAGGGATTTTTTCTTTAATTCGTGTGGTTTTAAATTGTTTAGTTGAAGAAAAAAGGTAATTATGGGGGATTTTATGTGCATGAGTGAGTTTTGTTGCTTAGATCTTAAATACCTGCAGGTCAGATATGAGTCACATAAACACACGTAATCTTTTTTAAGATTTAAGAGTCAAAGCATCAAAAAGTTATTATATAATCATGTGATGATTAGGTCTTTCATTTGTTTTCAAATCAAAAATATGTCCAAACATCAGCTTTAAAAGCTGCTGGAGTTACTGTATCCTCTCGTCCTCAGTCATCGCTGGAATCTAGTGAGATTTCATTGATACTTAAGCTTCATAGGACGTAATCACTGCTGCCATCTAGTGGTCCGAAGTTTAATTGCAACACAAAAATGAACAAACGCCGCAAAAGTTAGCATTTTAATATTAAATAAAAATATATTCTTTAATTTAATACACACTTTTAAAAAACATGTACCGTAAAAGCAGTATGATGTTGCAAAGTTTTTTTTTCATTTCGGCAATTGAATATCATGGGAAACGTGGAGAGTCATGATGGACAAAAAGTAAATCTATAATCTAGTGATGATTAGGGCTGTGTATCCACAAGAATGTTGATATGATACGTATCACGATACAACAATACAATATATTGCAAAAATATTGTAGGAACAAGGGCTGCAGAGATACACTTTCACTTATTGTTGAATTATCAGAACTGAAAACCAAAATATATCCAAACATCAGCTTTTAAAGCTGCTGGAGTCGACTGTATCCCCTCGTCCTCAGTCATCACCGGAATCCAGCGAGATTTCATTGATGCTTTAGCTTCATAGGACGTAGTCACTGCTGCTATCTAGTGAATTGCAACACAAAATAATGAACAAATGCCGCAAACATTTGCAGTTTAATAGTAAATAAAAATATATTATTTTATTAAATACACACTTTGATGTACTTGCATAATTCTCGGGACAATTTTAACGGACAATCATCCTGTGATTTTTTTCTCCACTCTTTTGTTAATAGAATCGAAAACTAAAATATCTCCAAACATCAGCTTTAAAAGCTGCTGGAGTCCACTGTATCCTCTCGTCCTCAGTCATCCTGAGGGGTTTCATTGTTTCGGACGTGATGAATGCTGCCATCTAGTGGCGTTAGTTTACTTAGAACACAAAAATGAACAAAAGCTTTGAATATTTGTATATCATAGAAAACTGAATTATTTTATTGAAATAAAAAGCACTTTATCAAAGTAAAAATCATTAAAGAATTACAATACAAATAAAACAGGATTTAAAGGCAAGAAAAACAAGGCATCATAAAAAAATTAAAGAAATTTCAATACAGTTTTGTGGGAAAAACATATAGTAAGTAAGTAAGTAAGTAATTTTTATTTATATAGCTTTTCCAGACCAGGGTCACAAAGCGCTTAAACAATCAAAACAATATTCAATAAAGTATATACTTTAAAGGTCAAGATAAAACTGATAACACAACAGGAGTCACTGTATCCTCTCGTCCTCAGTAATCGCTGGGATCTTGCAAGACTTAATGACTGCTTCCATCTAGTGGCCGTTAGTTTAATTGCAACACAAAAATAAACAAACGCTGTGAATATTTACATGTTTATCGTAAATAAAAACATATTATTGTATTTAATACACACTTGATTAAGTTTAAGTGCATCGATATTTCCTTAAAACCTGATCATTAAACCATTTTATTTCCCCTACTCCCCAGTTGAATCATGGGAAACGTGGAGAGTCAACACGGGGTCAGCGGCCTCACCGGGGACGTGAGCGGTCACCTGTCCCGCAAACACACTTCCCGCTCGCTGCGTCTGTCCGGCAAGCAGCCGGTGACGCGCCGCCCTCGCCACTCGTCCACCGTCAAGCAGGAGCACCGGAACTCCGAGACCTCCACCCGCTCCTCCAGCACCCCCAGCATCCCCCAGTCCCTGGCGGACAACGGCCTGGAACCCTTCAATGCCGGCGAGGCGCTGGAGGACTTCGGCGTCAACCCGCACTGGACGCAGCGCGTCGCCATGACCATGAGGCCCGAGAACTACCAGAACGACGACGACCCTTCGGCCACGACCCGGGAGGAGCTGGCGGGCGAGGCGGACCCCCCGCCGGGCGAGGAGAGGTACCTGCAGCGCATGACGGACGGGGGGAGCTTCCTGAAGAAGAGGTCCAAGTCGGCCGACATGTGGCGGGACGACAGCCTGGAGTTCTCGCTGTCGGACCTGAGCCAGGAGCACATGACCAGCACCGAGGAGATGATCGACGGAGGCGAGGAGGAGGACGAGGAGCGCTTCGTGAGGCCCAGAGGGAGCGCAGGTGAGGAGGAGAGACCGTGGTGCAGGTCCAGGGATTTCACCAGGAACCTCTGAAGGGTGTGATCTAGACCCAAATCAAAGTAGATGTTCATGTTGCCATGGTGACCTGTAGATACATTAACATAAGAGATAAATGGATGTTGAACGACAGGGATTTTTAAGATGAATTTGGCCGTTAAATAATGAAAAGACGATATTAAAATATCACTTTTTCTCAGGTTAATACTTTTTATTTTGGCTCCTGACTTCGACTGATACAATGTTTGACAGCTCTGCTCTATTGGAGGTTTGGCCCCTTGTGTGAGGTCATGAGGTCAAAGATCGTCTAAAACTAACATTTCATTTTGTATTCATTGTATTTTACTGCTTTTAGATCAGAATTAAAAAAAGAAAAGTTATATTTCCTAATATTTTTAGCTTTTCAAGCTATATTTTATAAACATTATTTTTGTAACTTCAGCGTTTTTTTTTTTGTTTTCCATCTTTCATTCCTTTATTTGAGTTTCTATATTTAATAGGATTGAGGATAACATTTAATTTCGATTTTAATCATCTCTTTTTGGTTGTAAAAAAATAACTTTTTTAAATTATCTTCGTACTCGCTAGCTTAGCTTAAACACTAAATAAACAACCTATTACTTAATGTAATCTAACATTTACTCAAGATTTATGTTAAAGATTACGTTTATTTTTGTTTTCTAGTTCAAATATGTATAACATAAATTTAGGATTTAAAAAGTATGTAACTTATATGTATTTGCTAGCTTAGCTTGTCGATGAAGATGCTAGCGATGCTATCATTGTGCTACACGACTACCAGTCGTTCTAAAGGGATTTATTTTTCTATTTTTGGTATTTGAAACTTAATTAAAAACATATATTATAATTTAGTTGAAATGAAAACATGCATTTTGATACTTTTTCCCTTTTTTTTTTAAGTTCAAATACATCCAACAAATAAATAAATGAAGGTGCTTTTTTGAGAGTAAGGAAATGCTGAGCACTCTTTTTTTGTGAGATCTTTTTTATTTAAAGAAAGTAACAAACATTTGCTTTTTCTTCTTTATTTTGCTAAGGGATGGGATATACAAATATAAATACTTTTAATATTAAAAATGTATAAATTAATTAGAGATCATTTTTGTAGAAAGAAAAAGTCAAATTGATCAAACTTTAAATCAAATGTCTTGCAAATAAAGAGTCATGTGTAAGTTTTAAATGTCCATTCTTTAAAATAAACCAATTAAGTTGAATTTATGTTATATATTAGATTATATTTTGTTTTTTGGGGCACAAAAAAACACATTTTTCTCCAGTCATAGAAATATAAAATAACCTAAAGCCATTTTTCTTTGCTCTTCACGCGACACTAACTTGACAAAAGGTCGCACACAGAGGTTCGGATCACTTCAAAAAAATCTTGTGATTAAAGCCAAAACCTCCGGGTGAAGGTGATCCAGCGAGTCCTTGACGGCTCCTGCTGGAGAAGAAGTCTCCGCAGGGAAGGGTTGTCGGGTTCGACGCCTCGGGGTAATCAGTCTGGAGCGACAGAAGATACGACGAGAAGACGTTGATTTTGTATTTGGTCGCAATCAGGATCAAAACCTGCTGTGGCTCTCTCTCACCACCTCGGTGTGTGTGTGTGTGTGTGTGTGTGTGTGTGTGTGTGTGTGTGTGTGTGTGTGTGTCAGGCTCCGCCGAAAGGGCATCGTCTCTGGACCATCTGTGCAGCCAGCACAGCCCCGGCCTCAGGGGGCCCAGGAGCCGCTACGCCAAGAGCCGGAGAGACGGCGACGGCGAGGAAGGGCCGATGTCTCCGGGCGAAGAGGAAGGCGGCGGCTACGGTGCCTTCACGCTGCCCTGCAGGCGCTCGCACTGCCTGTCGGAGGGTCTGACCGGACTCGGCGTCACGCCGGCACCTCATCCGGTGTTCCAGGGGCGGAGAGCACAAACTACTCAGGTATATTTATGCGATACTATCATTGATGATACTACTGGTGTGTAATGGGGAGACTCTTGCGATACGATACGACATATCGTGATAGTGTAGTAACAAGGATATATTTGTAGTATTCTGGAGTACTTGACTCTGGCGTTGTAGTATTTACAGACCACATGACTCTTGACGAAGTCGTTTTCAAACCAAAATATGTCCAAACATCAGATTTAAAAGCTGCTGGAGTTGAATGTATCCTCTCGTCCTCAGTCATTACGTGGATATAACTGGATTTCATTGTTACTTTAGCTTCAGAGAACGTTTAATCGCAACAAAAATATGAACAAACACTGGAATATTTTCATGTGAATTGTAAATAAAAGCAAAAAGAATCAAAAACTTAATTGAAAGGATAAACTATAAAATAACATAAAATAAAATACGATTTGAAAGCCAAATATATATATATATATATATATACTATATACTATATACTATATTTCTTTTATTAAGAAATCAATAAATTCCTTTTTATTACTTAAACAGTATCATGAAAAAAATATTGTGATATTTAAGTGTATATTGCGATTGTATTTTTATACTGTTATAACAAAGATAAATTTGTAGTATTTTCGAGTACTTGACTCTGGCGTTGTAGTATTTACAGACCACATGACTCTTGACAAAGTTGTTTTCAAACCAAAATATGTCCAAACATCAGATTTAAAAGCTGCTGGAGTTGAATGTATCCTCTCGTCCTCAGTCATTACGTGGATATAACTGGATTTCATTGTTACTTTAGCTTCAGAGAACGTTTAATCACAAAAAAAATATGAATAAACACTGGAATATTTTCATGTGAATTGTAAATAAAAGCAAAAAGAATCAAAAACTTAATTGAAAGATAAACTATAAAATAACATAAAATAAAATACGATTTGAAAGCCAAATATATATATATATATATAATATATATATATATATACTATATACTGTATACTATACTATATACTATATACTATATTTTTTTATTAAGAAATCAATAAATTCCTTTTTATTACTTAAACAGTATCATAAAAAAAATATTGTGATATTTAAGTGTATATTGCGATTGTATTTTTATACTGTTATAACAAAGATAAATTTGTAGTATTTTCGAGTACTTGACTCTGGTGTTGTAGAATTTACAGACCACATGACTCTTGACTAAGTCGTAACTGCTTTCATTTGTTTTCAAACCAAAATATGTCCAAATATCAGCTTTGAAAGCTGCTGCTGTATCCTCTCGTCCTCAGTCATCACCAAGACTGACAGAATTCATTGTCATTATGCGGCAACATTTTAATTTCAACACAAAAATCAACAAACGCTGTGAATATTTGCATGTAAATTGATAATTTTTTAGTTATTATATTTTATACACACTTTATTTGCTGGAGTCACCGTATCCTCTCGTCCTCAGTCATTAACGGGAAATCATTGCTTCTATAGCTGAGGAGGACATAAAAACTGCCGCCATTTAGCGGGAGGACGTTTAATTGCAACACAAAAATTAACAAAAGCTTTAAATATTTGTATATAATAGAAAATTAAATTATTCTTTCGAAAGTAAAAGCACTTTATTGAAGTATAAACCAAAAAATAACTAAAAATAAAATAGGATTTGAAGGGAAAAAAAGAAAGCATTATTATAAAATATTTCTTTTTTAAATACAGTATTGTGGGAAAAACATTGAGATATTTAAGCGTATCGATATATTCTAGAGATTACAGTGATTTCAAGTCACATAAGGAAAGAAGAAAAACAGGTTCGCTGACAAATGAAATAAACATGTTTGAAAAAACTACAAATAAATATATTTATTGAGGTCAACAAAGTCACATGAACGTGTAAGAAGCCCTAGAGCGAGACAAAGGTTCTACACTTGTGTAATATTCATGTGTCATTGTAAAGAACGTAAGCGAAAAACAGAGAAAAATATTCTCTTAACTCGCTTCCATGGCACCACAAGCACCCTTGGATCCCACCAGTTCCCTGAGTGCGTATTATAAATTCATCGTCCGCCCGCCTGAGTAAAAATAGACGGAAAAGATAAAAACAAAGAGAAACACGTTGAGAGCAGCACTCAGAGATGCATCCATAAGACGGTGAGAAGTTTATATAACACAGTGATTCAAAGTACTCGTCAGCAGCAGCAGGAAAAACACAATTGAAAGACATGAAAGTTACAAAAGAGATTGAGATTCGATTAAAAAACGAGCGGTAATCGGGTTTGGATTCACTGTATCAATCCGATTGAATATTTTAAAACCTATATTTTTATTTGAAATTCATCTCACAGCCAGTACTTTTACAATCTGTGCATCATATACAACAGCAAAAGTATATCTGTGTATCATCTGCATAACATTGAACAGATGAGTTATGCTGAGCAGTGATTAACCCTTAAGACTATTTTGACTGTTTAACTTACAATACATATATATTTTTTGATATTTAACAATTATATAAATGTTTAATTTAAAGAGTTCAATCATGAAATGTGTCTTCAAAATAGACACCAAACTAAACCAAGAACATTGTTAGCTCAAATTCCCATAGAAGGAAAAAAACTGCTTTGAAAAATTCCCAAAAAATAACCGAAATTTGTACTGAAGATTCACTTAAAATAAACATTAAAGGAATAATGTAAGTAAGTAAGTAATTGTTTTTAAAGACGTTTCTCAGACCAGGGTCACAAAGCGCTTTAACAATCAAAAACAATACACAGTTAAAATATATACTTTAAAAGATAAAGACAACATACAAACACAACAGCAACAAGAAAATTAAGAAAACTAACAAATAAAGATGTCTTGAGATGTTTCTTGAAGGAGTCAGTAGATCATCAAACACAGATGTTTCTTGAAGGAGTCAGTAGATCATCAAACACAGATGTTTCTTGAAGGAGTCAGTAGATCATCAAACACAGATGTTTCTTGAAGGAGTCAGTAGATCATCAAACACAGATGTTTCTTAAAGGAGTCAGTAGATCATCAAACACAGATGTTTCTTGAAGGAGTCAGTAGATCATCAAACACAGATGTTTCTTGAAGGAGTCAGTAGATCATCAAACACAGAGATGTTTCTTGAAGGAGTCAGTAGATCATCAAACACAGATGTTTCTTGAAGGAGTCAGTAGATCATCAAACACAGATGTTTCTTGAAGGAGTCAGTAGATCATCAAACAAAGAGATGTTTCTTGAAGGAGTCAGTAGATCATCAAACACAGAGATGTTTCTTGAAGGAGTCAGTAGATCATCAAACAAAGAGATGTTTCTTGAAGGAGTCAGTAGATCATCAAACACAGAGATGTTTCTTGAAGGAGTCAGTAGATCATCAAACACAGATGTTTCTTGAAGGAGTCAGTAGATCATCAAACACAGAGATGTTTCTTGAAGGAGTCAGTAGATCATCAAACACAGATGTTTCTTGAAGGAGTCAGTAGATCATCAAACACAGATGTTTCTTGAAGGAGTCAGTAGATCATCAAACACAGATGTTTCTTGAAGGAGTCAGTAGATCATCAAACACAGATGTTTCTTGAAGGAGTCAGTAGATCATCAAACACAGAGATGTTTCTTGAAGGAGTCAGTAGATCATCAAACACAGATGTTTCTTGAAGGAGTCAGTAGATCATCAAACACGAGATGTTTCTTGAAGGAGTCAGTAGATCATCAAACACAGATGTTTCTTGAAGGAGTCAGTAGATCATCAAACACAGATGTTTCTTGAAGGAGTCAGTAGATCATCAAACACAGATGTTTCTTGAAGGAGTCAGTAGATCATCAAACACAGAGATGTTTCTTGAAGGAGTCAGTAGATCATCAAACACAGATGTTTCTTGAAGGAGTCAGTAGATCATCAAACACAGATGTTTCTTGAAGGAGTCAGTAGATCATCAAACACAGAGATGTTTCTTGAAGGAGTCAGTAGATCATCAAACACAGATGTTTCTTGAAGGAGTCAGTAGATCATCAAACACAGAGATGGTTCCAAAGCTTAGGAGCAACAGTCTGGAAGGATTTCTCTCCTCTGGTCCTGAAGTTCAGGAACCATCAGTAGATTCTGATTCACAGACCTCAGAGCCCGAGCTGGGGTGTAAGTCTGGATCAGAATCTAGTGATGTAAGTCTGACCATTAATAGATCTGAAAGTAAGAACCAGAATTTTAAAGTTCATCCTGAAAGAAACTGGAAGCCAGTGAAGAATTTTAAGGATCGGAGAAATGTGAGTTCTTCTACTAGAGCGGCTCAGAATTCTGGCTGCTCAGTTTTGTATTAACTGTACAACAGTCTTATTTAAGAATACCCTCCAAGAGGTATTGAATAGTTATGCAGCATAGCTTAATACATTCTTACTTTATTTCAATCAAATTCACAGTAAATGATGATAATGTGATCATTAAATGTCGGCGGTAATCTGGAATTCCATCTGGATTCTGGAAGGTTTTGAAGGGTTCTGGTTCACTTGTATGGTTACTAATATTGCTCATACACAAAAATAATTTCCAAATTAATAATCAATCTAATAATCACCTGTTGTAGGGTTGCTTTGTTAGCTTAATAGCCAAAATTTCAAAAATCGAAAGGGAATTCACCTTGAGCCAATAATATATTTTTGAATAAATTTGCGAAGTTGTCAATGAGGGCCTTGGCAGAGGTATGTGCCGTACCAGTGCTCTCCAAGTTAAAGGTCTTCTCTCTCTCTCCACGACAGGACATCTCCGGTGTTTTGGGCGAGGGAAGCGAATACGGCGACAGCGGCATCGACGGCGTGGCGGCGGAGATGGACGGCGACGGCGAGCTGTTCTCCCGCCGCTGCAAGGCCATGTCGGCCTCCTTCTCCGTGTACTCGGCCACCGAGAGCCTCCTCTTCAACGGCAGCGACAGCGGCAGCAGCAGCGCCGGCGGCGGCGACGCCAGGGCGGCGGAGGGAGGAAGGGGAGGAGTCTACGAGAACTTTCGCAAAGAGCTGGACAATCAAAACTGGGTTCGTCTGGTTCCTGTGCTGCGCGTTTTTGTATTTTTCTGTGTGATGTTGACAAAGTTTTTGTTATTTCAGACTCACAAGGGCCGAGACTGCGCCGAGGAGTCGGCCGTGAGCGACGAGCGCAGCAGTGGAACCCTCAGCTGTGCGTTTCCTTCCGACGCGTTGCTGGGATGCACTCAAGGAACGGTCAGGAAAGCCGGAGCTCTGGCCGTGAAGAACTTCTTAGTTCATAAGAAAAACAAGAAGGTGGAACCTGCAACCAAACGCAAATGGAAGCACTATTGGGTCTCACTGAAAGGTGATTTATACTGTAGTAACAAGTACATATGTGTAGTATTGTCCAGTACTTGACTCTGGTGTTGTGATAGTGTAGTAACAAGTATATATGTGTAGTATTGTCCAGTACTTGACTTTGGTGTTGTGATAGTGTAGTAACAAGTATATATGTATAGTTATGTCGAGTACTTGACTCTGGTGTTGTAATAATGTAGTAACAAGTATACATGTGTATTATAGTGGAGTACTTGACTCTAGTTTTCTGATAGTGTAGTAACAAGTATATATGTGTATTGTTGTCGAGTACTTGACTCTGGTGTTGTGATAGTGAAGTAACAAGTATATATTTGTAGTATTGTCCAGTACTTGACTTTGGTGTTGTGATAGTGTAGTAACAAGTATATATGTATAGTTTTGTCGAGTACTTGACTCTGGTGTTGTAATAATGTAGTAACAAGTATATATGTGTATTATTGTCGAGTACTTGACTCTGGTGTTGTGATAGTGTAGTAACAAGTACATATGTGTAGTATTGTCCAGTACTTGACTTTGGTGTTGTGATAGTGTAGTAACAAGTATATATGTATAGTTTTGTCGAGTACTTGACTCTGGTGTTGTAATAATGTAGTAACAAGTATACATGTGTATTATAGTGGAGTACTTGACTCTAGTTTTCTGATAGTGTAGTAACAAGTATATATGTGTATTATAGTCGAGTACTTGACTCTGGTGTTGTGATAGTGTAGTAACAAGTATATATGTGTAGTATTGTCGAGTACTTGACTCTGGTGTTGTGATAGTGTAGTAACAAGTATATATGTATAGTTGTGTCGAGTACTTGACTCTGGTGTTGTAATAGTGTAGTAACAAGTATACATGTGTATTATAGTGGAGTACTTTACTCTAGTGTTCTGATAGTGTAGTAACAAGTATATATGTGTATTATTGTTCAGTACTTGACTCTGGTGTTGTGATAGTGTAGTAACAAGTATATATGTGTATTATTGTTGAGTACTTGACTCTGGTGTTGTAATAGTGTAGTAACAAGTATACATGTGTATTATAGTGGAGTACTTTACTCTAGTGTTCTGATAGTGTAGTAACAAGTATATATGTGTAGTATTGTCCAGTACTTGACTCTGGTGTTGTGATATTGTAGTAACAAGTATATATGTGTAGTATTGTCCAGTACTTGACTCTGGTGTTGTGATAGTGTAGTAACAAGTATATATGTGGAGTATTGTCCAGTACTTGACTCTGGTGTTGTGATATTGTAGTAACAAGTATATATGTGTAGTATTGTCCAGTACTTGACTCTGGTGTTGTGATAGTGTATAAAATATATATTTATTTGTTTCTATTTATTTTTATTATTTTAATAATATATATGTTGTATTTATATTTTTATAGTTAGTAAATTTATTTATTTTTTTTTTTTTTTATATTAAAAGTATATATGTGTAGTATTGTATATTGATTTGTTTTAGTGTATAAAAGTATATATGTTAGTATTACTCTTGTTTATATGTAGTAAAAGTATATATGTGTAGTATTGTCCAGTACTTAGAAGTGTAGTAACAAGTATATATGTGGAGTATTGTCCAGACTTGACTCTGTGTTGTGATATTGTAGTAACAAGTATATATGTGTAGTATTGTCCATACTCTATGTTTAACTCTGTATGTTAGATGTCCAGTACTTGACTCTGGTGTTGTGATAGTGTAGTAACAAGTATATATGTGGAGTATTGTCGAGTACTTTACTCTGGTGTTGTAGTATTTACAGACCACATGACTCTTGACGAAGTCATAACTGCTCATTGGTTTTCAAACCAAAATATGTCCAAACATCAGCTTTAAAAGCTGCTGGACTGTATCCTCTCGTCCTCAGTCATTGCAGGGATTTCATCGTGAATATAGCTGCAGAGGACTTAATGACTGCCGTTATCTAGAGGCTGGTTGTTTAATGAACAAATGAACAAAAGCTGTCAATATTTAAATGTTTATTGTCCATTTTGAGAATTCAATTAGAAAAAATTTATACAATAGAAATAATGTGATAAAGTAAAATATTTTTAAAGCCAAAAAATAAATAAAAAATCTATAGAGCTCTGTTAAATATTGACACAGTAGCCAGAAAAAAACATCCCAATTTTAATTAAATAGATATTTGCCGGGATCACGCAGGATTGTTATTGATACATTATTAGCTTTAGATCATAATGACTGCTGTCATCTAGTGGCCGGAAGTTTAATTGCAACACATAAAATAACAAACACCAGAAATGTTTGAATGTTAATTGTAAATTTTAAAAATATGTATTTTATCTTATTCCGTAAATTAGATACAAACCATGAAAACCCTATGATAAAAATAAAATATGATTAAAAAACAAATTGACTATATATATATATATATATGTATATATATATATATATATATATATATATATATATATATATATATATATTGATATATATATTGATATTGTATTGTAAAAATTGAATTGGTATTGCTATTTTAATACAAACTTATTGAAATATAAACCATAAAATAACTATGAAACAAATAATATATGACTTGAACTCAAAAAAATGTCTTAAGTATAGATACAGTATTGTGAAAACCCCCCCTGATATTTAGGTGTATCAATATTTTCTTACACTGCTAACCAAACATCCAAAAACACTTAAAATCACTCATGTGACCAAACAAACTCACTGCCATCAATTATGGAGACGACAGCGTCGACAGCTGTAATTACTGAGCGACACATGAGATCCAAAGATCATCCTGTCAGTCGTGATGCGTTCACTGACCTCCGTGATCACCTTTACTCTCCTTCGTCTTCATGTGTTTTTTTCACATCCGTCCTCGTCACCATTTAATGTCAAATCTGCAGCCTCGTCCGACTCCATCTCGTCCCTTGAAAATATGCCCATCCAACATTTGCAAAATGAATTGATGTGACGGCGGATTTGTCACCTTTTTTTTTCCTTTTCTTGTCAAGTCGCCATCAAAAACTATAAATGTTCCAAATTAAACATTGAGCACTGAGCCGTTGCATACCTCTGCCTAGGAGCGGAATTTCACTTGATTTTATAAAAAAAAAAAAACTATCAAAGCAATCAAACAACTTTTATTATTGAAGAATTAGCTTGTAGCATGTTAGCTTGGTAGCATTCTGAGTTCTACAGCGCTATCGTTTCTGCTAATCGAACAATAACACAAAACAAAATTGCAATATTTAAATTCAATAGATATTTGCCGAGATCACGCAGGATTTTTATTGATACTTTAGCTTTGGATCGTAATGACTGCTGCCATCTAGCGACCGGAAGTATAATTGCAACACTAAAATGAGCAAACACTGTAATTATTTGCATGTTAATTGTAATATTTTAATTTTCAAAACACATTTAAAAACAAAACATAAGACATTATTTATCATTAAAATCGCGTTAAAGTTAATTCAATGTGATTAATGAAGCTTGGTTTATGTGGGTTTTTTTTGCTAACTCTTAGCTAAACTAGGCCTACTGGTGAGTAACAGAATTTTCTTAAGTCCAGTTGGAACTACCAAACTATATTAAAAAATATTAAAATCTTCTCTTAAACTCTCATAAACATTCCCTGAAAGTTTTGTTAAAATATGTTTCTCCGTTTTTTTTTGTTATTGTGTAAGAGACAGACTTAAACATAGCTATAGCTAAATAGCTAAAAGCTAAAAACAATTACTAATGTTATCTTATATAACATATCCTTACGATGATTTTTAACCTTTTTAGGTTTTAGAGAGATTAAAATGTATACTTAAGGTAAATACAAGATAATAT
This sequence comes from Callionymus lyra, assembly GCA_016630915.1. Taxonomy (NCBI): domain Eukaryota; kingdom Metazoa; phylum Chordata; class Actinopteri; order Syngnathiformes; family Callionymidae; genus Callionymus; species Callionymus lyra. The sequence goes on along the minus strand of JACEEU010000720.1, from coordinate 18,441,439 downwards.
TTGTGGTAATATTTGGTTATTTCTTGAGCAACTATATTGATTTAACAACATTAAGATTCAGTGTTAATGTTTCGCTGATGTCTAATAATGTAAATTCTTCTTGTTTTGATTCTCATCCTCATCTTGATATTTCCCAGGCTGCACTCTGTTCCTGTACGAGTCGGACGGTCGCTCGGGCATCGACCACAACAGCGTTCCGAAGCATGCGCTGTGGGTCGAGAACAGCATCGTTCAGGCCGTTCCTGAACATCCCAAGAAAGATTTTGTTTTCTGCCTCAGCAACTCGGTCGGAGATGCTTTCCTTTTCCAGGTATGTTGTGACACTAACCTGTACTAACCATGTGCTTTTTTTTAATGCACAAATTGTTACACAAAATAAGGAACAATAAGTCTCGACTGTAGCCATGAGTGCAGATAGAGAGTCACTGATTTTCTTGGCGAGTGGAGGATTGAATGATTGAATTAAACATTTAAAATGTTGAAACATTTGTTGTTACGCATGGATTTTGGATTTTTTTTTTAAATATATATTTTAAAAATAAATATATTTTTACACATGTAGTTGGAGATTCTAATTTCAATACTTAAAAATGCATGTTCAATATTTAATATTTATCAATTTGTGGCCTTTTAAATTCAATATAAAAACGTGTTTATAATAGTTCAATTTTTTTAAATTGAATTAAAAAGGCTATGAACTGAAAACTATTGAATTTAGAAAATTATTTTTGAATTGCACATTTTTTCACATATAGTTTAATATTCTAATCCCAATAATTCATTTTTTTTTTAAATATTCAATATTTTTTAAATTTGTGGCTTTTAAATTCAATATAAAAACTTCTTTATAATAGTTTCAATTTTTTTTCACATTGAATTCCAAAGGCTATGAAGTAAAAAATATTGAATTTTAAAATGTGTTTTTGAATTGCACATTATACACGGAGAGTTCGATATTCTAATCCCAATAATTAAGACAAAAAATTAGAAATTAAATTTGTATTTATTTCATAACCTTTTTGAATTTCAATATAAAGATGTTGAGTTAATAATGCAGAATCGAATTCATTTTATTTATACATAGAGTCTAATATTCTTATTCCAAGAATTCTAAAACAAACTTTCTTAATTAATATTTCTTGATTATATAGACTTTTAAATTCAATATAAAAATGTTGGTATAATTGTGCCAAAATTAAAGATTTTTTAAATTTTAATTTTTTGGGTTTTTTTTTTTTTTTTTTTCAACACAAAAAATAAAAAAAAAAAGGGTGGGAAAATTTTTTTTTTTTTTTTTTTTTTTTTTTTTTTTTTAAAAACCCCCCCAATACATAAAATCACAACTCAATAGTATTTAATTCATCGCCATTTAAATATGAAGAAATATTGTTATAATAGTATCAACAATTTTATACTGAATTAAAAAATCTACAAATTCAAAAATATTGAAGTTAGAAAGTGTATTTTTGAATGAATGGAGTTAAAATATCAAACTCTATGTGTAAAAACTTTTTTTTTTGTGAATTATTCCAACAAGACAAAAACAAATTCAACCTTTTAATATAAAAATTATTGAATTAAATTATTAAATAAATTCAAAATGTCCAATATAAAAATAATAAAAATAATGATAATAATAATAATAATAATAATTAAAATGATGTCAAATTTCCACTCTACAATATGGTGATGTACTTCCATGCAGTCGTCACATGCATGTGCACACGTGCACTAATGAGTTCAAACCAGGATCAATGGTTCTCGTCAGGATCCACGAGATAAAGAGTCACTGATTTCCTCGAGGACTCACGTGTCAACGTGTTCGTTTCCTGACGTGTCTAAAGGCCAGACGGCCATCTTGCTATTGTTACCATGTGACTCACGTCTTCATTCATCTTCGTCTCCTGACATTCCCATCAACACCAGACGTCATCTTCCTCCCCTCGGAGGTCACTAATCACTCCTTCTGATCGCCAGACGTCGGGGCAGACGGAGCTGGAGAACTGGATCACCGCCATCCACTCGGCGTGCGCGGCGGCGCTAGCTCGCCAGCACCACCGCGAGGACACGCTGAGGCTGCTGCGCACCGAGGTCCGCAAGCTGGAGCAGAAGATCGACATGGACGAGAAGATGAAGAAGATGGGAGACATGCAGCTGTCCACCGTCACCGACGCCAAGAAGAGGAAGACCATCCTGGAGCAGGTGCGTCACCTGAGGATCGAGAGGTTCTCCTGAAGTCACGTCTGAGTTCCTGACTCCGTCAGTAGAACCTTCCTAAGAAGTTTACTTTTGATTTAAACTTGTGACGACATGACCAGGTGAACGTTCACGTGAATGACCTTGACCTCAAGGTCATGTTCAATGGGAAGTTGATTCTGGTTCCACGTGTATGGATTGGTCGCTGACGGGTCACAGTGATTGACAGATTGATTGACAGATTGATTGACAGGATTTATTCTATACATTCGTGTCCACATGAGAGAAGCTGGTGAGTCAAGACTGGGTCACATGTTCACGAGCCTGGGTTTGGACGACTGTGATTGGCTGTTACGCTAAAATAAAGCTTTAAATAATAAACAAACTAAAATGATGTAAATTAAGCTATAAGAAATAACTGAGTGTAAATGTTTTATTACTAGATTAAATTGGTTTATTCAACATTTATTACGACTTTAATCTCATGATACATTTTTATAATAAATGTAATGTTTAATCTGGTCACAAATGTAATGTATACTACTTCAATATCGTAATAAATGCAATATTTAATATCGTAGTACATGTAATATTTAATCTAAGAATAGATGTAATATAAGAAAATAATCTAACAAATGTTGTATGCGATTTTAATCTGGTAATAATTGTAATATACGACTCTAATCTCATAAAAATGCAATATTTGAGCTCTTAATAATGTTATATTCTACTTAAATCTCGTAATAAATGACTTTAATATCGTAATAAATGTAATGTAATGTATGATTTTAATATTGTGATAAATGTTATATATGACTATAATCTCATATTAAATGCAATATCTAATATTGTTATAAATGTAATATCCGACTTTAGCCTCATAATAAATGACTTTAATATCGTAATAAATGTAATATTTAATATCGTAATACATGTAATATTTAATCTCAAAATAGATGTAATATAAAACAATAATCTCCTAATAAATGTTATATACGATTTTAATCTGGTAATAATTGTAATATACGACTTATATCCCATAAAAATGCAATATTTAATCTCTTAATAATGTTATATTCTACTTAAATCTTGTAATAAATGTAATAAATTACTTTAATATCGTAATAAATGTAATGTAATGTATGATTTTAATATTGTGATAAATGTTATATATGACTATTCTCATTTAAATGCATTTTAGTAAGTAAGTAAGTAATATTTATTTATATAGCGCTTTTCGAGACCACTAATATTGTTATAAATGTAATATCCGACTTTAGCCTCAAATTAAATTACTTTAATATCGTAATAAATGTAATATCCGACTTTAATCTTGAAATAAATCTTATGTATGATTTTAATCTCGTATTAAATGTAAAATACGACTTCAATCTTGTGATAAATGTAATGTACGACTTTAATGTCGTTAAAAAATGTAATAAATGACTTTATTCTCGTAATAAATGTTAAATTTAATCTTATAATAAATTAAATTAATACAATTTTACAATAAAAAAAAAATGTTTGTAGTTAAAGTAAAATTTAAAATGAGTAATAAATGTAATTTATTCTACTTTAAGTTCTTAATAAATGTAACATTTACGAATTTCATCTCTTAAAAAGTGTAACATCTAATGTTGTAATAAATGTAATATATATACGACTTTACTCTTGCAATAACAAATAAACAAACTTTGAGTGGACCTAATACTATTTTAATGACATTTAATAAAACATTTTAATACTTTTATTAACTAACTTTATTTTATATTTGCCAAAACATTCTTACGTTGAGATCAAACTATGAAAGAATTATTTAACAAATAAAATGAGGAAAATAAAGTGAAAATGATGAAGATTATGTTATAAATCAAAAGTGAAATGATTTTCACAGGAGCTCTAAACACACACACTAGTGTGTACTAGTGTGTACTAGTGTGTACCAGTGTGTACCAGTGTGTACCAGTGTGTACTAGTGTGTACTAGTGTCATGATGTGAGTGTTTCAACCTCCCACGGCTCGTCCTGTGATCCACGGAACACGAGCCCAGCGGGTCGGCGACGGCGCTCGTGATTCATCTCCGTGGACATCAAACCAAATGTTCTCCTCCTCCTCCTCCTCCTAGATCTTCCTGTGGGAGCAGAACCTGGAGCGCTTCCACATGGACCTGTTCCGCTGCCGCTGCTACCTGGCCAGCCTCCAGGGCGGGGAGCCCCCCAACCCCAAGCGCCTGCTGGGCTTCGCCTCCCGTCCCACCAAACTGGTGATGGGACGCCTGGGGATCTTCTCCGTCTCGTCCTTCCACGCACTGGTACGACCTCTTCCTCAAGGTCACGTGCACACGTCTGCGCTTGTGCGCACGTGTTGGACTCTCTGTGGCTGAACTTCTAAGGTGTTGTCTCTCAGCACGACAGGAACATGAGTCACTTCTGCATGAATCATGTTAACTTGCGTCTGAGTTGATTCATAATTCAAATATGGAACAAAATGTTGCATAATAGTCGTCATGGTTACGACAAATACACAGTCCATTATACTTGTTTAATCATTTGTTGTTAATATGTAGATATCGACACATTATTACTGTGACTGTAAAATAAAAATTAAAAAAGTAAGTTCAAAAATCAAAAAAAAAACACGAATATGGCAATATTAATTAAAAAAGTTAATTATATACATATAAATATATATATTAAACGTATGGAAGTATCACTTTCATCAGAATATTAAACGTATATTAAATGTTTCAATTTTTGGCATTTTTTTTAGGCATTTATTTTAATTTTAATAATTACATTTTAATTATTTACTTGAATAATTTGTACATTGAGAGGTTTCATTTATTATTATTTTTAATAATTATTGAATCATTGAATTCATACATTTTTAATAACAATTGGTGAATTTGTTTTTGTCGTTGTTACACCAATAGTTTTTCATATTGAATTTAAAACGGTACGAATCGAAAAATATATTGAATTTAGGAAATTTATGTTTGAATTATTCTAATTAGAATATTAAGGTCTATTTGTTAAACAAATAATATATATATTTTGAATATATGTACTGTATATATATATATAAAATTCAATTGTAAAAATAAAAAATAAATCCACTTTTAATTTAAAAAATGGTTTAATTAAAGTATTTATTAAAACAAACTCAAACTTTCCATATAGAGATTACTATTATATTATTTGACACATTTCTTTAAAGGGAAAAAGTACAAAAAGAAAGATACATTTAGAATTAACACAATAATAAGTACACAATAAAATGTCGAGCTCGCCAACGCATTTTCTACATGTACTTTTCAAACGCATGCTCAGCGTTTTCATAAGTACCTACCCCTCCTTTACTGACCACTGGAAATATTTCGCTTCAGATTATTGTTATCATAATTCAAATCTACTTAATATTCTATACTTTCTTCTTTGACAAATTTGGTAGATTTTTTGGGGGTTTAATGTTTAATTAATGAACACGTTATTTTAGAAAAAAAAATAAAGTATATCTGTGTCTGTCTTTATTAATGGAAGTACATTTGATTCTTACACAGAATTTATTTTTCCAGCATTAAAATTAGTCTTTTAATTTAAGAAAAATGTCAAATTTCTCTCAATTTTATTTTTTTGCAGTCACATAATTTATGATAAATTAAATTTTAAATTATACTTGTAAAAAATGAAAAATAATGTAAGAAATGCAGCGTAAAAAAAATCTTGTGTAAGAATATTTCGGATTTTGACACCTAACTTTTCCGCAGCAAATTTCTTACGTTGAAATCTTTAACATTGAAAACTTTTTTTTAAAACATTTAATTGATTTAAAACAAAGAGTTTACAACACATCTGTGTTACACCTGAACTTATTCATGCACTGAAACAAAAATTTGACGACAATAAACAAAAACAATGTCATGGTGTTCAAATTCAAAGTGTGATTTCGGTAAAAGTTCTTTCTCGACTCGTATTGAACGTGTTTTTACAAACAAAAATTCTCCAAATTCTTTCGTTTATTCTTCACATTCTGTTCTGCGCTCACAACAGACAACATGACTTTGTGTTTTTGTTCTTTTCTAACGTCTGTCAAGGCTGGAGGCGAAGAAAAAAAACACAACAAGTTGTTTTGTTACAAGTTGAATTTGCGATGCTCAGAATAAGTGGGTCAAAGGTCGCCGGTGCTAACGCTGCCAAACATCTCCACAAAAAAAACTCGAGCGGTTTTGATACAACGAGGCCAAACACACATCAGGGATCGACGTGATTGGTCGATCGATACGGACTCTTTTAGAGACGCTGGCAACCCTGAGGCGCTTTTCCCACAATCCCCTCCTCCTTCATCCTCCTCTCTTCCCTTTGTCTGCTCTTTCTTCAACCTCTTCCTTTACATGACGTTTAATTGAATATTGAACGTTAGTGTCATGGAGATATTATTTTAGCTCATTTTTATCGACATTTTTTAGGATATTTAATTTTTCTTCTTTAATTATTAAAATAAATCATTTTTAATTTTTATCCATCCATCCATCCATCCATCCATCCATCCATCCATCCATCCATCCATCCATCCATCCATCCATCCATCCATCATATCTATTGTATCTATTCATCCATCCATCCATCGTATCTATTCATCCATCCATCCATTTTATCTATTCATCCATCCATCCATCGTATCTATTCATCCATCCATCCATCGTATCAATTTATCCATCCATCCATCCATCCATCATATCTATTGTATCTATTCATCCATCCATCCATCACATCTATCCATTAATCCATCCATCTTATCTATTGTATCCATCCCCAATCCATCCATCCATCCATCCATCCATCCATCCATCCATCCATCCATCCATCCATCCATCCATCCATCCATCCATCCATCCATCCATCCATCCATACATCCATCCATCCATCCATCCATCCATCCATCCATCATCCATCCATCCATCCATCCATCCATCCATCCATCCATCCATCCATCCATCCATCCATCCATCCATCCATCCATCCTCCATCCATCCATCCATCCATCCATCCATCCATCCATCCATCCATCCATCCATCCATTGTATCTATTCATCCATCCATCCATCCGTATCTATTCATCCATCCATCCATTTTATCTATTCATCCATCCATCCATCGTATCCTATTCCATCCATCCATCCATCGTCCATCATCCATTTATCCATCCATCCATCCATCCATCCATCCATCTATTGCATCTCATCCATCCATCCATCCATCCATCCATCCTCATCCATTCATCCATCCATCTTATCCATATCATTCCATCGTATCCATCCCCACATCCATCCATCCATCCATCCATCCATCCATCCATCCATCCATCCATCCATCCATCCATCCATCCATCCATCCATCCATCCATCCATCCATCCATCCATCCATCCATCCATCCATCCATCCATCCATCCATCCATCCATCCATCCATCCATCCATCCATCCATCCATCCATCCATCCATCCGTCCATCCAGTGACACTTTGAAACTACCATTTCTTTTTATCTTTCATTAAAAAAAGTGACAGTACTTTTTACGCAGTCACATGATCGTCTGATTGGCTGAAAGTTTGATCAAGTAGCTCGATGCTCTATTGCTAATGTCTGGAGGCTCTGTTATAGCAACATTTTTATATTGAATTTAAAAGACTATACATTAAAAAATATAGAATTTTTAACATGTTTTTTCGAATTTGTGGAATTAGAATATCAAACTTGATGTGTAAAAATAATATTTCGAAAAATATTCAATTGTTTTAATTAAATTATTCAGAGAAATCCACATTTCAATAAAGAAATTATTGAATTAAATGATTCAATAAATACAAACTTAACCTTTAATATAGAAAATATTGAATTAATTTATTGAAACAAGTGTTGAAGCCTTTAAAAAAAACAAGCAAATTTCGATAAAAATGTAATATTAATAAGTAGATATTCTTATATTCTTCCATGTTAAAATGTCAAAATGCATCTGCACTTCTGTGAAAACGTGATTTTGTCTCTAAATTCTTTGAACGGTAGGTTTTATTAGAAGCTTCTCGTGAGAGTCTGACCGACATAACATGACGTGTCTCTGCTTCATAAGCGCTGAGTGCTGGAGAAACTCCCACGAGTTCAGTGGCTGCCACTCGCTGCCACGGCCCATGAGCATCACCTCGTGCACGTTATAAAAAAGCGTCTCGTTGAGTCTAACATGCTAACGTTAGCGACGTCCGAATTAACCCAGAAACGCCAACGATCGTCTCGCATAACCACGGTTCTATGTCGGTCCAGGTCGCCGCACGGAACGAGGCCAACGTCAAGAGGAGGAACCAGGCCATGCCTCGGACCTTCAGCAAGCGCCGGAGCCGCTTCTCCTCCCTGTGGGGTCTGGACACCACGTCCAAGAGGAAGTCCAAGTGTCACCCGTCAATCAACCAGGTCAGGAAGTACATCAGTGTCATTAGAATGTAACGTTAGAATGTAAAATGTTTTTAAATTTATATATACAAATGTTCAATTTCTTATTATAACTGAATTTAATAATTCGATTATTGACATTATGCTTTCTTTTTAAATAATTGATTTTAAAAACTTAATATTTTCAAAATAAAATGTATTTCTTACACAAGAAATGACATTTACATCACAAGTTGACAAATATTTTTTTTATTTTAATTCAATATTTTTTTATTTTATTGCCTTTTAAAATTCTTATTTTAAACCAAGATTTGTGCATTGAATACAAATGGCTGTGAATTAGAAAATATTGAAAGGTTTTTGGACTTATTGGAATTAAAATATCTATACATAACTATACATGTAAAAAAAAAAATCATCGTTCTCAAAAATATGTTTTTATTACATTTTAAAATATTCCATTAAATTTAAAATACAAATACAATAAAAAATTAACTTTTCAATATATAAATGATTAAATTCAATTATTACATAAAAAATATTTTCAATATATGAATCAAACTAAATCAAATTGTTAAAAAAAAGGAAGAAAGTTTAATTGCAACACAAAAATGAACAAACACTTTGAATATTTTCATATTAATTGTACATAAAAAGAAACATTTATGAAAATGAAAAAATGAAATGCTTAAAAAAAAGAAGTATATTCAGATAAAACATTTTAAAGGGTGATGTTATAATTCTTTCTAAAGCTTCTCAGGTGTTTAAACTGTGATGTCACGCAGGTGTTCGTCGAGGGGGCGGAGCCACAGAAATCACGCTCGGAGCAGACGTTTGAAGATTCAATCAGCGAGAAATCTGTGAGTCTTCTTCGGATCATTTTTAACAAACGCTATTTTTTTCTTATTATTAGATTCTCGTGTTCGCCTCGACTGATCGCAGGAAATGTCAGAAACAATATCTGCAGCGACCCGAGGCGACTCGTAACGAAAACCTTCTCTGGTTCGCTGTCGGCTCTTTGAGCGTCTGATCAATCTCTTGACAACGGGCTCGGTTCGACCCGGAGGCCAAACAACAAAACTGGATTTTCCGCTTCCTCTCACTTATCTTCGGGATCCTTACGGTGCCGTTTCCGAGGTTATTCCGGGGCAGAAGAAAATCCATGTTCTCTTCTGCATCCGCGAGCATCTTCCTCGCCCCGAGACGCTAATTTCATCTTCGCCCGAGTCCTCGTCCTGAACACATCCTTGATGCTGCCACACGGAAATACCATCCCATAATATGACACTTCCTTCATCCTCAAGTCATTCGAACATGAAGGAAATATAATCACTTATTAAGGATAATTTATGTCACAAGATCTGCAAAAAGTTACACAATATTCCTCACTTTGAATCGTATTCTAACAGAAGCAATAACACAAAAGTAACAACATTCAATTAAACACTTGATATGTTCTCCCTGAGTTTCCATGGGTTTACTCCGGTCGCTCCGGTTTCCTCCCACGGTTCAAAAATATACATTGATTGGCGACCTGAAATTGTCTGTATTGGCCTTGAAATTATTATGAATAAATGATAAAGTTAAAAGTAAAGTATGAAATATTTTTGATGAAAAGCCTTTTTTTTATTTTATTTTTATTTTTGTGTAAGATCGAATAAGAACTGGACTTCTGAAGTCAATGCAGCATGTTCACAACATTTTAAAGAACATCTGTCCTCCTTTTAAGAGATGTTTATTCCTTATTTCAGGTAAATATATGCACATAAAGTATAGATAGTTTTTGTTGTTTTTAACACATAATACGATAAAGCAAATTGTAGTCATGAACAGAAAATAAACACAACTTAGGGTCTTTCTATACTCTGTGCTAACAATTTCAATTATACGTCTATGTTGTATATGTTGTCAAAAGCGATCGACAGTAGAGATGGGCTGGCTGGGCGGCAAAGCATTAGAGGAGCTGTTCAAGTCACCTTTACTGAGAGGGTTGTTGAGATGTGAGATGTGATTAGTTGGCTGGGCGGCAAAGCATTAGAGGAGCTTTTCAGGTCACCGTTATTGAGAGGGTTGTTGAGATGTGATTGGCTGGCTGGGCGGCAAAGCATTAGGGAAGCTGTTCAATTCACCGTTACTGGGAGGGTTGTTGAGGTGTAATTAGTTGGCTGGGTGGCAAAGCATTAGAGGAGTGGTTCAGGTCATCGTTACTGATAGGGTTGTTGAGATGTGATTGGCTGGCTGGGCGGCAAAGCATTAGGGAAGCTATTCAATTCACCGTTACTGAGAGGGTTGTTGAGATGTGATTGGCTGGCTGGGTGGCAAAGCATGAAAGAAGTCGTTCATGTCACCTTTACTGAGAGGGTTGTTGAGATGTGAGTTGTGATTAATTGGCTGGGCGGCAAAGCATTAGGGAAGCTTTTCAAGTCACTGTTACTGAGAGGGTTGTCGAAAGGGATGGCAACTCGTTGTCATGTTTCGAGTTCAAAGGAATCTTTATTTGAAAAGGTGGAAAATTAAATGGTCGATAGTTCGCGGATTTTCTGGGCTTGGATGCGTTTGTTGTTTATTAAACTCCCTTTGAGGTAAAACGGTGCTAATGGCTCCATTAAAACTAGTGTAGTTTTCTCAGAAAGTGCTGTTTGAAAGGTCATTTTTCTTGAACACGACTCTAAGTTGTTGAAACGATTACGTCAGCAGAAGATAAAAGTCATGCAGTGACGACTGCACGCGGCTGTAGAACGTATTAACGTATTAAATACTCTTATATAATACACAGCATGTATCAAACGCAGTTTCAAGAGTACACGCTGACTCTCAACCACACCCGCGGGTGAGAGCCGACGTCTCCATATTTCATGACCGCAGATGAAAGTGAGGACGAGCCTCCATCTGAGGACGAGCCTCGATCTGAGGACGAGCCTCCATCTGAGGACGAGCCTCCATCTGAGGACGAGCCTCCATCTGAGGACGAGCCTCCATCTGAGGACGAGCCTCCATCTGAGGACGAGCCTCCATCTGAGGACGAGCCTCCATCTGAGGACGAGCTTCCATCTGAGGACGAGCCTCCATCTGAGGACGAGCCTCCATCTGAGGACGAGCCTCCATCTGAGGACGAGCCTCCGTCTGAAGGAGTCGACGGCGTGAACACAGTCCGACTGCGAAGCATCAGATTCTCTTCCACCCACGCGAACGTCTGCAGACGCGTCTCTGGATCCAGACGCCGAGAGGCGCTGGGTTGTGGGACGAGTCAGGTGAGACCCTCGGCTTCATCCCTGCAGCAAAGGCATCCTGGAGGAGGCAGGTGGGGAGACAGATGGTGGAGGTTCTGGGCTCCAGGGGGGGAGGAACGAGTTCTGACCTCCTGGGTGTGTTGTTTAGTGTGTATTTTTATCCTTTTGTTTTCTTTTCGAGCAGATAAACGACCGTTTTCTAACTCAGCCGTTGGTTATTGACAATACTATGATACTCTGATGTGAGTAAAACTATAAGAACTGATCGTAATAACAACGTTTTTGATTTAAAAACAAATTTAATTTAGTTTTTATTTTTGTAAATAATTTATTTTTTAACAATATATAACATTTTGTTGCTTCTTTTATTTTGTCATTTTTGTAAATACTCTTTGTAAGTAAATAGTTTCAACAACAATACTATACAATATTTACAAATATGTAATATATATATATTTACTACTTTGAACTTATGGTCCGTGTCTTTTTTGACACTAAAAAATATTTTTCATTTCTATTTTCCCCTTACTTGATTATTCTTTTACTTATTTTTATTTATTTAAAATGTTTGAGACATTTATCTGACTATTGGATTCTGTATTTATTTTTTTTATTATTATTTTTTCTTCTTTTCCTTTGAAATAATTTGAAAAACAGTGCTTTTATACAATATTTAATAAATAGAAAATTATATATAGAATGAGTAATTAACAAAAATATAATATTATATATTTATATAATAATATAATTTAATATACTATATATAAGATTGTTTTTACGTCATGGCAAATTAACAGTGAAATATTTTTAATTTGATCTTTTTGTTATTAGTTTCTGTATTTTAAACATCTTTATAAGTCTCTAAATTAATAGTATTTTAGAGCAAACCATCTGATAGTGTAGTAATAAGGATATGTTTGTAGTATCGTCCAGTATTTGACTCTGGTGTTGCAGAATTTACAGACCACATAATTCTTGACGAAGTCGTAATTGCTTTCATTTCTTTTCAAACAAAAATACGTCCAAACATCAGCTTTAAAAGCTGCTGGAGTTACTGTATCCTCTGGTCCTCAGTTATCACCGAAATCTTGTAACTTCTAGCATTTCAAGTTTGTTAACCTAGATCTAAAATAGTTTTGCTGGGCCTAAATTTATTTTCCCAGAGTCCTATGAAGGTTTCCAAATATGTATATGTACGATCTAGAATCTGGCGATAATTATCACGATAAAGGGTCAACAATACAGTGTATTGTGGTACTGTAGTAACAAGTATATATTTGTAGTATTGTGGAGTACTTGACTCTGGTGTTGTAGTATTTACAGACCACATGACTCTTGACAAAGTCGTAAATACTTTCATTTGTTTTCAAACCAAAATATGTCCAAATATCAGCTTTAAAAGCTGCTGGGGTCACTGTATCCTCTCGTCCTCAGTCATCGCAAGGATCTTGCTGCGAAGGACATGATAACTGCTGTCATCTAGTGGTCGGAAGTTTAATTGCAACACAAAAATGGACAAACACTGGCAAATATTTTGATGTTAATTGTAAATAAAAGAAAACATTTATACACACTTAATTGAAATATAAACCTTAAAAGAAGATGTTAAGCACAAATAAATGTTTAGATATTTAAGTGTTTGGACATTTTCTTTCATCATGAAGTGTAGGGTCAGGGTGAGCAGCTGGACGAGGACTTTGATGGAATGATGATTCCATTGGACTGGCAATGATTGAATAAAGGCAGTGAAAGTACAAACACAAACGCCGTCACCTGATAGCAGCAGATAAGATGTCAGACGCTGTGAGGTCCAGCAGACGGACGAGGGAAAGAAGAGGCCGATGGCTCTGACAGATTGTCGGAGGTCATGGTGACGGGCTCAGAGGTCAAAGAATGTCCTCGTGAAGATCCAAGCGAACACACGCGTGTGAGCAGACACCACACTAGTTAAGAGCTGCTCAATAAATGACTTTGTAATCAGATCTTCATGGTATCATCTCCACCATCTGCTGGGCTCAGGACATGAAACTATTGTTTGTTTTTATCTTCCAGAAGGATAAATCTGCCTCGGAGAAGAGTCTTCCTCACCAGACCGTGGAGACCGAGATCTGGGTTCCGGAACATCTGACTCCATCCTGGGTTTGTCTCCCCAACAATCAGCCGGTCCTGGCCATCGTTCAGCCCGGAGAGACGGCGCCGGAGGTCCTGGGCTCCATATGTCAGGTGGGTCCCTCGGCTGCAGGAGCTTCCTTCATGTTGACATTTAGTTTCATTTGGATTCTCACGTTTCATTGTCATTGAGCTGCTTTGAATTCTTGACATTAAAACTGTTTGACATTAAAAATATTTAAAATGATGGGATGTATAAAGATTTCTGCATCAAATAGAAATAACTATTAGGATGGATGGATGGATGGATGGATGGATGAAACATATATAGATGGATGGAAAAATAAATAGATGGATCGATGTATGGAAACATATATAGATGGATGGATGGATGGATGGATTAAACATAATTAGATGGATGGATGCATGGATGGATGGATGGATGGATGGATGGATGGATGGATGGATGGATTAAACATAATTAGATGGATGGAAAATAGATGGATGGATGGATGGATGAGATAGATAGATGGATGGATGGATGGATGGATGAGATGGATGATGGATGGATGGATGGATGGAGGATGGATGGATGGATGGATGGATGGATGGATGGATGGATGGATGGATGGATGGATGGATGGATGGATGGATGGATGGATGGATGGATGGATGGATGAAACATATATAGATGGATGGAAAAATAAATAGATGGATCGATGTATGGAAACATATAAAGATGGATGGATGGATGGATGGATTAAACATAATTAGATGGATGGTAACATAGATAGATGGATGGATGTATGGAAACATAGATAGATTGATGGAAACATAAATAGATGGATGGATGTATGGAAACATAAATAGATGGATGTATGGAAACATAGATAGATTGATGGAAACATAAATAGATGGATGTATGGAAACATAGATAGATTGATGGAAACATAGATAGATGGATGGAAACATAAATAGAGGGATGGATGTATGGAAACATAGATAGAGGGATGGATGTATGGAAACATAGATAGATGTATGGAAACATAAATAGATGGATGTATGGAAACATAGATAGATGTATGGAAACATAAATAGATGGATGTATGGAAACATAGATAGATGTATGGAAACATAAATAGATGGATGTATGGAAACATAGATAGATGTATGGAAACATAAATAGATGGATGTATGGAAACATAAATAGATGGATGTATGGAAACATAGATAGATGGATGTATGGAAACATAGATAGATGTATGGAAACATAAATAGATGGATGTATGGAAACATAGATAGATGTATGGAAACATAAATAGATGGATGTATGGAAACATAGATAGATGTATGGAAACATAAATAGATGGATGTATGGAAACATAGATAGATTGATGGAAACATAAATAGATGGATGGATGAAAATGGATGGATGTATGGAAACGTGGATGGATGTATGGAAACATAGATAGATGTATGGAAACATAAATAGATGGATGGATGTATGGAAACATAGATAGATGTATGGAAACATAAATAGATGGATGTATGGAAACATAGATAGATGTATGGAAACATAAATAGATGAATGAGAAACATAAATAGATGGATGTATGGAAACATAGATAGATGCGATGTATGGAAACATAAATAGATGGATGTATGGAAACATAGATAGATTGTATGGAAACATAAATAGATGGATGGATGTATGGAAACATGGATGGATGTATGGAAACATAAATAGAGATGGATGTATGGAAACATAATAGATAGATGTATGGAAACATAAATAGATGGATGTATGGAAACATAGATAGATGTATGGAAACATAAATAGATGGATGTATGGAAACATAGATAGATGTATGGAAACATAAATAGATGGATGTATTGAAACATAATAGATGTATGGAAAAACATGGATGTATGGAAACATAAATAGATGGATGGATGTATGGAAACATGGATGGATGTATGGAAACATAGATAGATGTATGGAAACATAAATAGATGGATGTATGGAAACATAAATAGATGGATGTATGGAAACATAAATAGATGGATGTATGGAAACATAGATAGATATATGGAAACATAAATAGATGGATGTATGGAAACATAGATAGATGGATGGATCTATGGAAACATGGATGGATGCTATGGAAACAAAGATGGATGTATGGAAACACAAATAAAGATGATATGGAAACATAAATAGATGGATGTATGGAAACATAAATAGATGGATGGAAACATAAATAGATAGATGTATGGAAACATAAATAGATGGATGTATGGAAACATAGATAGATTGATGGAAACATAAATAGATGGATGTATGGAAACATAGATAGATGTATGGAAACATAAATAGATGGATGGATGAAACATAAATAATGGAAACATAAGATGGATGGATATATGGAAACATAGATGGATGTATGGAAACATAAATAGATGGATGTATGGAAACATAAATAGATGGATGGATGGAAACATAAATAGATGGATAGATGTATGGAAACATAAATAGATGGATGTATGGAAACATAAATAGATGGATGGATGGAAACATAAATAGATGGATGTATGGAAACATAGATAGATTGATGGAAACATAAATAGATAGATGTATGGAAACATAAATAGATGGATGTATGGAAACATAAATAGATAGATGTATGGAAACATAAATAGATGGATGTATGGAAACAGATAGATTGATGGAAACATAGATAGATGGATGGAAACATAAATAGATGGATGGATGTATGGAAACATAAATAGATGGATGTATGGAAACATAAATAGATGGATGGATGTATGGAAACATAAATAGATGGATGTATGGAAACATAAATAGATGGATGGATGTATGGAAACATAAATAGATGGATGTATGGAAACATAAATAGATGGATGGATGTATGGAAACATAAATAGATGGATGTATGGAAACATAGATAGATTGATGGAAACATAAATAGATGGATGGATGTATGGAAACATAAATAGATGGATGGATGGAAACATTAATAGATGGATGGATGTATGGAAACATAAATAGATGGATGTATGGAAACATAAATAGATGGATGTATGGAAACATAAATAGATGGATGTATGGAAACAATGATAAAAACAAAGCTTAAAAAAAATCTCCTAAAATTCCTTCTTTTTCTTGTTGAGTGCCAGCCCAGGAGAAGCGCGCGTTCCCCCCCCCTCCCCCCCCCCAGTTTTTCCCCCCCCCCCCCCCGCCGGGGGGGAAATGTCATAAAGACGTGGACACACACACACACACACACACACACACACACACACCACCACACACACCACACCCACACAACACAAACAAACATCACTTTCATGACAGTCACGTCATCTCCACTAATTGCACTTTTTCACTGGCAAACCAGAGTAGAACAATACGTATACGTTCCACTTAAGTCTCTGTTGATATGTGCTTGAGCGACATGTGTGTGTGTGTATGTGTGTGTGTGTGTGTGTGCGTGTGTGTGGGCATTTCCAGCATGTCATCAACATGTCAGCAGCAACTGGAGCGACTGATTTATGCCCCTGGTGTGTTACATACATGCCCATAATTGTGTATTTCATGCATGGTTTCCTTGAAATCCATGTGACGATGAAGAAAAGACGTTTGTGCTGAGATAATAGGAAGGGCTGCCTTTTCATGTGTGTGTGTTTGAGCACATTATGGGAAAAAAATGTAGTTTTTATTCAAACAATGATGTTTTCAGAGCCATAAAGTGGAACCGAGCTGCCACTACCTGCGCCTGAAGGTCTGGATGGACAATCAGGTGCTTCTCTACGTTCCTAAACCTGAAGACGACATCTCTGAACTGGTGAGAAACGTTGAATTTACTTTTATTAATAGATAAAAAATGACTTCTTTTTTTTTATTATGAACTATATTTGTGCTGCGTACTGATATAGTTCAGCATCTAATATCGTTGTAACTCCAAAATCTAGTTAAGAAAGTGTTGTTTTGGTTCCTAATACACTTAAAAAGCAACAGTTTATTCATCACATTACATTTTATGCATTAAAAAAACATGTATTTTTCGTTTTATGGTCAAATAACACAACAAATGTGCTTATGATGATAATTACGTTTAAAAAAAACGATATTATACCAAATGAATCAAATGAATCAAAATATAATCATTTTTATCTTTTAAGATAATTTATTATTATATGTTAAAGGTTTGTAACATAACATTTAAAGTGTAAATCATGTGATTTTATATTTAAATTGTTGAATAAAAACACTTTAAAATGTGCTTACAATGATAATTTCAATCGTAAGATAATAAATACATTAAAAAGACCAAACTTTTCTTCACAAAAACATAGTATTATGCTGTAAAAATCCAAATATAATATATATATTTTTTATTAAAATAATGTATTATTATTTGTAAAAGGTTTTTAACATAACATTTTAAGCGTAAATCATGATATTCTATACTTGAATTGTTGAATAAAAACACTTTAAAATGTGTTTACGATGATAATTTCAATCATAAGATAATAAATACATTAAAAAGACCAAACTTTTCTTTACAAAAACACAGTATTATGCTGCAAAAATCAAAATACAATATATTTTTTAATTAAAATAATTTAATATTATTTGTAAAAGGTTTGTAATATAACATTTAAAGCGTAAATCATGTGATTTGTATACTTGAATTGTTGAATAAAAACACAATAGATGAAAAAGTTCAAATATAAAGAACATATATTTAAAAAAATAACACAAAGATTACCATAGAATAGAATTAACATACCTTAAATAAATAAAAATAGTACAATAATCTTTTGTTGTGTTTTGTGAGAATCTAAATACAAAAGCATTTACATCAAAAACATGCAAATAAATCACTCAAACAAATATTGTAGTCAAAAATGTTATATTTGACATAAATAATGTATATATAATAAAGATTTCACACAAAACCCTTTTGTGTACTTTGTTTAAAAAGCAAATATATTAAATAAACATAATTATCTTCACGTTAAATAGACATAATTGGTTGAGCTTCTGTAACAATCATGTCATAAATAAACATCTGATTGTTTTGAATTATGTTAATAATTATTATTCTATCTGGAGACTTAATTTATGTTTTTTCTTTACATAGATTTTCTTCATTTTCTTTTGATTTCGTGGTTTCCCCGCGAGGAATCACGTCTTTTTTATTTATTCATTTGAATATAGACGTGTTTCATGTGCATCTCCATTGATTCCGTGATGAATGTCACGCGTGAAGCGACTCACTCGCGTACAAACAACGAGCCAAAGTCGACACAAACACAAACACATAAAAAAAAAGCTTCTGTTATTTCACATCAAGCGACTAAATCCCTCCGTCGTTCTTCCCTCTTTGATCAGCCATGCATTTGAGCGACTTTCATCCACGACTCTTTTTTTCTTTTTCCGTGATTATTCCGCCGCTCTCCTCCCTCCGTCTGTTGCTTCGCCCTCGCAGCTGCGTCCGCCACCGTCGGGTCACGATCCTCCGCTCGTTTCACAGCCGCGACCTTGAGGTTGACCCGCCGACCTTCACGTGAAATTGCCCGGTTAAGGGTCTTGAATAAAACATGAATCAATCCGATCCGCGTCGAGAGGCGTGACGCCGACCTTCGCCGCGAGACGACAACAACGACATCGACGCCGACTCTTTTTCTGACGTTTTTTTTTTTTATTTCAGCTGTACAAGGAGATCGAGATCTGCCCCAGAGCTACCAAGGTGATCCGCTTCGACAAGGCCGAGACCTGCGGCGTCGGTTACGGTGAGTGTTTCGATATCAAGGAAATGGTTTTGGATTCTGACTTCCTGTTGCTTGTGTTTTTTTTTAGGATTCTCTGTTGAAGTTCTAGACGAGGAAGGAACGCAACAGCTTCACGTTACGGAAGTCAAACCGGGTGGATTAGCCGCGGCTAAAGGTACAGTTCGCAAGAAAAGTGACGAGCTAACTCATGACTCTATAATATCCAGCGTAAAGCGGAATAACAACACACATTTTTAACAGTTCACGGCTAAAATTCAGTTCAGTTTTCTATGAATTTATCTAGCAACAATTTGACTGAAGCTGAAAAGGTGGTGTTGGCCAGTTTTATAAGAATCTTGTTTTAGGTGTTTTTCCTCGTTCTAATCATAGCATAGCACATGAGCAGCAGCAGTTAATAGCCATACAAATCAGTGTCATTTCAAGCCGATCTCCCGACACTCATATGACTCTCACGATGCAACCGAACCAAATAAAGGTGCTAAGGTAAAATATATGGGTAAAAAGTCCGTATTGTCAAGAAAGCTAATGGTTACCACAAGGGATTTTCAACTCACCTGAATGTAGCGGTTTATCAACGGGTCGTTGGGTTGGACGATCTTGTATCTGGTATGACTTTTCGCTTTAAAAAGAAAACAAATTGTGTCAGTAAAAGTACAGTATTTAAAACAGTATTTGTCTGATTTTTTTATTATTAAAAAATGTAGCTTATTTATGCTTTTTACGTTCTTGTGTTACAACATTAACAGTTTATATAATGAGGCCCCTAGAGTTACATTTCCCGTCCCTGACTTTACAGGTGGTCTGTGCTCTACTTTCTCCCCTGCATGAATAGATGACAGTTTGTTTCAGGACTTTTTCCTATATCTCCCCTCCTTTCTTTAGTTCCCCTTTTTGTGAGGATAAAATTTTATCTCAAATTAATACGAACTTAATTGTTAAAAAATAGAAGATTCATCATATTTTTATTTTTTTTAAATTTAGCTTATTTAGCTTTTTTAGTGCTTGTTTCCTTCTTTCTAGTGGCTTGAACTCCTAACAACAGTCACACTATATAATGTGGCCCCTGACTAGTACCTTTACAGGTGGTCTGTGCTCTACTTTCTCCCCCGCAAAAAATTAGAATGTAGTTTGTTTTAGGACTTCTGTCCTGAAATAAATTGAAGAAATGATTTGAAAAAACATCTATTATATTGGTTTCTTTCTTCCCTGTGGCTCGAAGCCCCTAACTACAGTCACACTACATAATGTGGCCCCTATTTTCCCACCCCTGACTTAGCAGCTTTACAGGTGGTCTGTGCTCTACTTTCTCCCCGGGCCAAAATAGAATATAGTTTGTTTTAGGACTTTTTCCCTGGGGTAAATTGAAGAAATGTTTTTTTAATGGTTGGGTCCTTCTTTCTAGCGGCTTGAAGCCCCTTACAACAGTAAATAATGTGGCCCCCGACTTATCGCACCTTTACAGGTGGTCTGTGCTCTACTTTCTCCCCCCGCCAAAATAGAATATAGTTTGTTTTAGGACTTTTTCCCCATGAAGTAAATTGAAGACTTTTTTTTTTGAATGGTTGGGTCCTTCTGTCTAGTGGCTCGAAGCCCCTAACAACAGTCACAGTAAATAATGTGGCCCCTGGCTTAGTACCTTTACAGGTGGTCTGTGCTCTACTTTCTCCCCAGCAAAAATAGAATATAGTTTGTTTTAGGACCTTTTCCCATGAAGTTAATTGAAGACATTTTTTTTAATGTTTGGGTCCTTCTTTCTAGTGGCTTGAAGCCCCTAACAACAGTCACAGTAAATAATGTGGCCCCTGGCTTAGTACCTTTACAGGTGGTCTGTGCTCTACTTTCTCCCCGGCAAATATAGAATATGGTTTGTTTTTTAGGACTTTTTCCCATGAAGTTAATTGAAGACATTTTTTTTAATGTTTGGGTCCTTCTTTCTAGTGGCTTGAAGCCCCTAACAACAGTCAAAATAAATAATGTGGCCCCTGACTTAGTACCTTTACAGGTGGCCTGTGCTCTACTTTCTCCCCCCGATAAATTATTTTATAGTTTGTTTTTTAGGACTTTTCACCTGAAGTTAATTAAATAAATGTTTTTTTTTATGGTTGGGTCCTTCTTTGTAGAGGTTTGAAGCCCCTTACAACAGTCAAAATAAATAATGTGGCCCCTGACTTAGTACCTTTACAGGTGGCCTGTGCTCTACTTTCTCCCCCCGATAAATTATTTTATAGTTTGTTTTTTAGGACTTTTCTCCTGAAGTAAATTGAATAAAAGCTTTTTTAATGGTTGGGTCCTTCTTTCTAGAGGCTTGAAGCCCCTAACAGCAGTCACAGTAAATAATGTGGCCCCTGACTTATAGCACCTTAACAGGTGGTCTGTGCTCTACTTTCTCCCCCCGCCAAAAATAGAAGCTCATGTTTCCTCAGTTTCCTTAGCCATCGTTATTCACGATGATGTATTATTATGTTAGTTCAGGGAAGCAGGTTCAGTGAATGTAAATCCTGTTCGTCGGCTCAGGGTCCGCCGGTCGTAACGTAAAGAGAAAGAAGACAAACGTGGAGAAGACGAGTCAGCGTTCTGGCCCCTCGGGGTCCCCCTCGCCAAGGTCGTCCGGAGCCGGTGTAGCAATCTAAAAAAGCTGCTAGCTTAGCAGGAATCCGTCGCCCCCCGGAGGACGCGGCTCGTAAAATGTTTGTGTTTTCAAAACAACAAATAATCCGCCGAGGCGAAAACACACAAAAGCTCACGGATGAGTGTCGGCAGGTCTTGAAGAAAACCTTAATGTGAACGTGAGGAGAATAGAAGGAGGAACCAGAACATCGACGAGGAGCCCTGGAGGGGTTTTTCTCTCTCTTTCTCACTGTAATCCCCCCTTTTTTTCTTTTTTTTTCTCCCTCCGCTCACACACTGCTTCACACAGAGCCGGGCCAGAGGGTTATCTCTCTCTCTTTTAATACTCCTGCCGACATCCCAGACAACTGGGTCATAACCAAGGGCTACGAGAACGAAGCCTCTTTTGTGGTGCGTTCTGGGTAAAAAAGATGGATCTTCTTGGTGAAACCTGACGTCGTCGTCTGAGGCGGCAGCTGTCACAAGGCATCGGGTTTATTCGGCGCGGTTAGCTGCTAATTGGTTCGTTGATTGACTCGCCGTTCTCAATTAACAGCCGCGCTCAGTGGTGGCGTGTGTGTGTGTGTGTGTGTGTGTGTGTGTGTGGGTGTGTGTGTGTGTGTGTGAGACGATGGTCGTGCGGTTGTCGAGTTGAAGTAATAACACAATTTGTGACACGAGATGAGACGAGAACGACGGTAATGGCTGGAGGTGGAAGAATATTTTGATTCCGTGATACTATATGGATATTAAAGAGCCGTGAATGGATTAAAAGAATATATATATTAATATCTAGTAACCATAAAACTATTTTAAATGAAAACATATACAACATATAGTTTATTTTTAGTTATGTATCTATTTATTTTTGAATATATTTATTAAATTGTATTTATATTTTAATTTTTTTTTATATTCATTTTATCATATTTACAAATATATATATATATAAATATATATATATATATATATAAATATATAATTGGCTTTCAAATAATATATATTTTATTATAGTGTTTATAGTTTATATTTCAGTGAAGTGTGTATAAAATAAAGTGTGTAAATTTTTTTTTTTTTTTTTAAATTTGCAATAACATGTTAATATTCACAGCGTTCATTCAGTTTTGTTTTGCCATTAAACTTCCGGCCACTAGATGGCGGCAGTCGTTACGTCCTCCGCAGCTAAATGAACAATAATATCCCATGAGATCCCGACAATAACTAAGCTTTCAATTTATATTTTATTGTTATCCTAGGAAAAAAAAAGAACAATTACATTTTTTTTATTCAAAACTAACTTTGTTAGTTTTTGTGTTGCAATTAAACTTCCAGCCGCTAGATGGCAGCAGTCATTACACCCTCCACTGATAGTAGAAGTAAAAAAAACGAGTCTGTGTCATTGAGAATACTAAACAGTATATATTTATTTTATTTTAACCTTGAAATCTGATTCAAAATGAGTTCAAAATACTACATAGCCGTCAAGCTAACAAGTAAGTTTTAAGCGCAGTAAAACAAAATTGCCTCTGATGTAATTCATCAGACTCTTGAATATAGAGGCGAGAAAATATCTTAATTATCACGATATTTATTTGCACAATACTTTAATAATATTTTTTTTAATTTGCAGTTAACATATACATATTGACAGTGTTTGTTCATTTTCGTGTTGCGATTAAACTAAAATTCGGGGATGACTGAGGACGAGAGGAAACAGTGACTCCAACTGCTTTTAAAACTGATGTTTGGACATATTTTGGTTTGAAAACAAATGAAAGTAGTTACGACTTCGTCAAGAGTCATGTGGTCTGTAAAAAATAACCCACAAGAATTTAGAAAAGAAAAAAAACCAAAAAAGTTACTACAGTATCACAACACCAGAGTCAAGTACTGGACAATACTACACATATATACTTGTTACTACACTATCACAACACCAGAGTCAAGTACTGGACAATACTACACATATATACTTGTTACTACACTATCACAACACCAGAGTCAAGTACTGGACAATACTACACATATATACTTGTTACTACACTATCACAACACCAGAGTCAAGTACTGGACAATACTACACATATATACTTGTTACTACAGTATCACAACACCAGAGTCAAGTACTGGACAATACTACACATATATACTTGTTACTACACTATCACAACACCAGAGTCAAGTACTGGACAATACTACACATATATACTTGTTACTACACTATCACAACACCAGAGTCAAGTCCGGACAATACTACACATATATACTTGTTACTACAGTATCACAACACCAGAGTCAAGTACTGGACAATACTACACATATATACTTGTTACTACACTATCACAACACCAGAGTCATCTGGACATCCACTACACTATGACAATATATCGTATCTTTGACCCTGTATCGTGATACGGATTGAATCACCAGATTCTTGTCAATAAACAACATTTCTACGAAATAAATAATCTTGTTTTTCTTCCAGGAATGCGAGCCGGCGACGAGATAATGCTGCTGAACAGCAAACCCGCGTCCGACCTTCAGATGGAGGACATGAGGTCAGCGTTCATGAACCAGGCGTTGACCTTGAGCCTCAGCACTCTGCCACAGCTGGACCCCATGGTCCTGTGTCCGCTGCCCCCTCGACGCTCGGACGGCGACCAGAACACGTCCGTCGACATTTTCTCCGTCAGCCAAGGTGAGCTAACGTTGATGATCGTGTTTTGTTTTTACAAGGATTGGAAACTACCTCGTGGAGAAGAGTTGTGGCAAAACTTTGGGGGTTTTTGGGGTTGATTTGGTTGGATTTGACTTTTGAAATAATGAAACTTAGATTTGTTTTCAAAAATTGAATTTGTTTTTTATTAAATATTACAATTTATTCATTTGTATATTGTTTTTGTTTTTCGAATAAAATGAATAATAAAACAATTAAAATTAAGAAAGAGTTTGATATTATATTTCCAATGATTAAAAAATACATATAATTTAATTGAATATTTTTTTTAATTAGTGTCCTTTTAAATGGAATATAACATTTTTGGGAAAATAGTGCCAAAATGTTTATATTGAAATAAAAAGGCTACAAATATTTTCTAAATCAATTAATTTTTTTACACATAGAGTTTGATATTTTATTTCTAATAATTCAAAAATATATACTTTTTATTCAGTAGTTTTTATTTTATAGCCTTTTAAATTCAATATAAAAATGTTGGTGTAATAGTGCAAAAATGTTTATATTGAATTAAAAATACTACAAATATTTTCTGAAGGAATCATTTTTCTTACTCATAGTTTTCAATATTCTAATTCAAATAATTCATACAATATTAAATATATTTTTTATGTGTAGCCTTTTAAATTCAAAATTAAACGTGTAATATTATGAGTTTAAAAGGCTATGAATAAAAAACAACAAAAAATGACCTATAAAATATATGTATATTTTGGAATTAGGATATGGAACTGTGTAGGAAAATAATTAATTTGAAAATATTCGAATTTTTTAAATATTATAATAAAAAAAAATGTATATATATATATATATATATATATTTATATTCTTTAAAATAATTCCATCGTAAAAAAAACCCTGCAACATTTAATCAGAAAAAAAACTCAAACCTTGAACCTGAAATCTTAAATAAACTAATATTTTGATGGAGCTGAAATACTTTTATAAACCTCTATCCTAAGGCGTGTTGTTCGTCATCATTTACTCGTAAGGATCAAGGGTTTAGAAAAGTATTTGTAAAGTAGCTTCAGGTAAATGTCGTGCAGCAGAAAAAGTACTCCTGACACACAGATGGTCTTCGTATGAAGAAGGTGAAAAACCTTGTGATTATTCATCTTCACAGTCTGAGCGTCTCTGACCTGCTTCATCAACACAAGGACAACATTTGTATTCCTGAGAAACTACAGCCTCGTCTGACACTCGTGCGGCAAAATGAATTTTAATGGGAACTTCCTTTAATGTTTAAAATATTCCGACTTTGTCTGCAACGCAGAGGACATCCTGGACGAGGTCTCGGGGCTGACGGTGGACGAGAGTCTGGAGGAGGGAGCCCAGCTGGTCCTGCAGAGTCCTGCGGGTCCAGAGAAGAAGGGGTTCCCAGGGACCACCGGACACAAGGTGAGACTCAGACACACCAGGAGATGTTGAAACAAAACAGATCGTTCTTCAGTTTGAAGTCTGAGATCATCGCTGTGTCGACTTCACTTCTCACGTTGTTAACTCCGGATGAGACTCGATCAAATGGAAAACAAGATATTGATTGACGGCCGAACCTCATCTAGACGTGTTGATGCTGCGAAGTGAACGTGATGGAGTTTGTCTGGAGGAGGTTTTTAAACATCTGGCTCACTATGTTATGATTTACTCATAGTCCAGGGCTGAGATTAATCGCGATTAATTCAATTCATATTTTGATTATCTCAAATCTTTTAAATCCTATTTTTTTTTCCATCTTTAAAAATTTTTTAAAAACCAAAATAATGTGGTTTATTTCAATATTTTGATTAATCTTGAGTAATTTTGTTTAATCTCAAGTAATTTTTATTAATCTCAAGTAATTTTGATTAATCTTAAGTACTTTTGATTAATCTTAAATAATAAATAATATAGAGTATAATCTAGAGTAATGTGGTTAATCTCGAGTAATTTTTATTGATCTTGAGGAATTTTGATTAATCTCGAGTAATTTTGAATAATCTAGAGTAATGTGGTTAATCTCGAGTATTTTTTATTAATCTCAAGTAATTTTGATTAATCTTAAGTAATTTTGATTAATCTTAAATAATATTGATTAATTTTTAGTAATTTTGATTAATCTCGAATAATTTTGATTCACCTCAAATAATTTTGAATAATATAGAGTAATGTGGTTAATCTCGAGTAATTTTGATTAATCTTGAGTAATTTTATTTTGAGTAATTTTGATTAATCTCGAGTAATTTTGATTCACCTCAAATAATTTTTAATAATCTAGAGTAATGTGGTTAATCTTGAGTAATTTTGATTAATCGCGAGTAATTTTGATTAATCTCGAGTAATTTTGATTAATCTCGAGTAATTTTGATTAATCTCGAATCATTTTGATTAATCTCGAGTAATTTTGGTTAATCTTGAGTCATTAAAATCTCAAATTTTGGTTAATAATGAGTAATTTTGATCAATCTTTATACATTTTGATTAATCTCGAGTAATTTTGATTAATCATGATTTATTTTGATTAATCACAATTTAAAATATTTCTAAAGAAAGTGCATCTGATGACGATTGAAAACCTGTGTTTCCGAAAGAATTATTAAGGATTTAAAAAAAAATTCTACCCAAAATTTACTTACATAACTATATTTTTTTTTAAGACATTAAATACTTTTTTTTAAGACAAAAAACCTTCATCAGGGAAAATGACAAACTAAAACCATAATAATTACTGCTGTTTATGTCAGAACTGGTGCCAAGTACTGCTCGCTAAACATATATACAGTATGTACTTGATTAAATACTTAAAACTAAAAGTAAAAGTAAAAATAAAAAATATCATATATATTCATATCATCAAATGTTTAATTGTTTGATGGCACCAAGTACTTGATACCTCAACATAACAGATTTTAAATGAATACACAATTGTCTGTCGCTACTATACTCACTTGATAAAAAAATATAAATATATAATTTCTGTTTCTATTGATTATTATCCCATGAAAGTGTTTTTTTTATAAGAAGATGGTATTTTCTTTGAGGTAACATTACGACTCTTGACACGTCAAGTTTAATTCAAGTGTTTTCCTAAAATAAACTTTTGAAAACGAGTGAAACACTAATAATATATGATTAATTTTTACTGTTTTCGCTTCAAGGTCGTTCCGTGAATATAATACCAACATTAAACCTATCGCCGATTAAAAAAAGAAACCTTTATTTAAATAAAAATACTATTTCATCATTTATTTCTGATTAAACATCAGTTTTCGGCAACATTTCCCCTCAAAAGACTTCCACGAGTGTCTCTCTATGCAGACGATACAGTGCTGAACGTGTACAACATTAAAGTGTAGAAGAAGAAGATGTTTCCGTGGCGATGGAACAGATGCGAGCACCGTATGTGAGGAGGTGTGTGCGCCCCGAGGCGTGAGGATGCAGGTGGACAGCTGCGAGTGATGGACCATCTTCGTAATTAATCTCACGTCTGATCTCATATCACTCGGCGTTGTGAATCCCGGGCCACGGCACCAGATCCTTGGCTTGTCACTTCCATTATCAGGCCCCGCCGACGCTTCCCGGGGCCGGGGTTTCTGGATGCGTGTCAGTGGACTCGGGTCTCTCTTGCCAGACGGGGGTCCGGACTAGGGTCCAGACTCGGACCTCTGTGACTCCATTGTGCCGCTTTGAGTCGGAGAGAAATGGAGCGTTAGATTCTTGTCCGAACGGAGGCTCGAGATTCCATTGGAATGTTACAGGAGAAGAAGAAAAGCATCAATTATTCCACTTGTCGCACTTTGAACGTTGAATTATTTTCCAATTTTCCATGTTTTGATGATGACAGACAGTTTTGAATATTGGTTCTGATGGAAGAAAAACATCAACCAGATGTTTGGGGACGAATTCCCAGAAACAGAATTCCGTGATTAGTTTCTTTCCCAAAGAAAAAGGAAGTGACAAGTGACAAATCACTGCTTCTTATTCTGTATTTATTTATACACTTAACCCTTGTGTTGTCTCTGGGTCAAGGTGACCCGTTGGCTTCAAAAAAAATGAGTTTGTTCTATACCTTGTGCTGTCTCTGGGTCAAGGTGACCCGAAGGCCTGAAAACAAATGTGTTTGTGGTATCCCTTGTGTTGTTTCTGGGTCAAGGTGACCCAAAGGCTTGAAGAAAAATGTTTTTGTGGTATCCTTTGTGTTGTCTCTGGGTCAAGGTGACCTGTTGGGTTGAAAACAAATGCGTTTGTGGTACTCCTTGTGTTGTCTCTGGGTCAAGGTGACCGGAAGGCCTGAAAAAAAATGTGTTTGTGGTATCCCTTGGGTTGTTTCTGGGTCAAGGTGACCCGTTGGCTTGAAAACAAATGTGTTTGTGGTATCCCTTGTGTTGTTTCTGGGTCAAGGTGACCCAAAGGCTTGAAGAAAAATGTCTTTGTGGTATCTCTTGTGTTGTTTCTGGGTCAAGGTGACCCACAGGCTTGAAGACAAATGTTTTTGTGGTATCCCTTGTGTTGTCTCAGGGTCAAGGTGTCTGAAGGCCCTGAAAACAAATGTGTTTGTGGTATTCCTTTTGTTGTCTCTGGGTCAAGGTGAACGACCTCCACTAGTTTGACCTCATGAGGGCCAAACAAGTCACTTGTTTATTTGAAGTCAATTTTAGTCATCTCAGACAATCTTCAAATGATTTGTGGATCCAGATGGTATTAGTTCGTCCATTGTTTCTATAGTTATTTGAAGTATTAGTTCCTCTCTCTGTTCGTCCTTCATCGACCTTCATCTTCTTTGTTTTCTTCTCCCTCCATCCTCATCGGCCCCTTGTGGTTCTCCCCAAAACTTCTCTCCCCCGACCTCCCACCTCACCCCCTCTCTCGCCCCCTGCTGTTAATTATCATAAACAACATGAGGCTCTTAAACGACTCTGACCCGACGACAACTTCTCTTGACAAGACTCACCGAACCTGTCACTCAATTTGTAAAAAGGAAAAAAAAACATATTTAAAAATAACAAAAAAAAATCTGTTCTTTTGTTCTTTTTGTTTTCTTTTTTTTGTTAAATTATTTTGGCACAAATCCGACCCGACGTCTCGCCTGGTGTCGCCTGGTGTCGCCCGGCGCCGGCGGTCACGAGTCAAAGTGGGACAGTTTTAATTATCCCGACGTTCTAATGACTTCATTCTCCACAGTGTCTCACATCACTTAGTGGAGATAAACGAGTGTCTGACGCCGCCGCAGGAAACATGGAGGTTCATTATTTTAGACAAAGGGAACCCCCCCCCCTCACCACACACCCACCTCAATGTGATGAGAGACCAGGACTCGGGGTGGTGATGATGATGGAGATGCCGATGATTGCTGGTGTTTTTTACGAAGGTGTTCCAGACTCTCGGCGGGGGGAGGATGTAATTTACGGCTCCGTCGGTTCAACCCTGGGGAGGAAATTCAGATTTAAATTGTTTGGAAGAGAAGGTTCTGCCCTTCGTTTATTAGAACTAAATGATTCTGTTTACATTTTCATTTTTGCAAAGACTTTCCCTCAAGACTCTTGATGTTAGTCCTGGTGTGTTTTCAATCTTCACACTAATTGTAAACAGGAAATGGATGGACTTGAACGTTTATTAACCTCAAGCCAGGTGTGATTTAAGATGATTGTTCCTCAGGATTGATGAGTGAAGATTATTTTTTATCTCTCTGGGGTGAATTAGTTTGTTGTTTGTCTCGATAAAATCAAATAAAAATAGAGATATTTTCAGTGAATATTGATAGTGGGGAAAGTAAAATATTCCTAAATATTTGTGGCTTTTTGCATCTTAAAATATTAATTTAAATTTAAATTTAAATAATTTAAATTTATTTAAATTATTGTATCTTTATTTTTTTATTCATGTATACAAACTGGTCCGTATAACAGACCTGTATTGAGTACAACTTGAAAAACAAAATAAAACAAATATTGAAAGGCTTTTTTTAAATGTTTGGAATTTGTTGGAAATTATTTTAATGGAGGTGTTTAGGCGTTGTTGTTGGAAAATAAAGATGTGTATTTTGACCTTTTGCTTCAGCGCGAGTTACAGAATAGTTTCATAATAAATATAATAAATCTTTTATCAGGAAAGAATTATGCTTAAAAATGTCTTTCTTATAGTGTTAATAATACTTTTAACTTATTTTATGCTTTTAAGACACCAAATTAATCACTTTTTAAACAATTATTTCGTAATAAATCAGCAAATATTTATATTTATTGACGTCACTGTCAATGATAATAGTTCCTTTGGACTTGTATATGACTATTATATAAATAAAAACACAAGAATTTAAATTTGTGTTTTATTTTTAAATATATTTAAATTTGCTCACCAAAACAGTTTTCTATCAACAGCAACAGATACACAAAAATGATATGATTATTTTATTAAACAAATGTTATTTATTAATAATCGAATTTAATCCATTTGAAACGTTAAATATCGTTTTTCATCTCGCTAATGAAATTCGAAAAACATTTTTTTTATCTATTTGTAGATGGAGAAAATGTTGATAAGACGCTCATTATTTGATTATCTTGGCTTAAAAAAAAATCAATAATTTAATTAAAATTAAAAGATATTTTTGAAGAAATAGTTTTTCCTGTAGTGTATTTCCGGTGCATTACTGCCACCTGCTGTCCAGAAGGTTTATGATCACGTTGAAGAGCAGGACCTGTTCAGGTAGTTCTCCGCCTCTAGCCCGAAGTAGCTGGGACCCTGTAAGGAGAATAAACAGCAAAGAATGAAACAATTAATAAAGGATAAAACAAGGAACTAATTATATGGATAATAAGTTACATGTGTTAATATTTTGTCGATTTTCTGTCTCTGGAAAACCGTTTTTGAATTTTAATAAATAAATAATACAAAAAATAAATAAATTAATGATATTTTTCGTTTAAGAAAACACACATTCATATTCAACTTTAAGTGAGCAAAAAGGATTTGACGTCAAAATATCACAGTTTTATTTCCATCCAACAAAAACCCATGTTGTGAAAATATAAAGCGTTTGTAGTATCTCGATACATCCACTTGATGGCGCTGTTGCATGCGAGTATTTGAACGTCAGAGTCCCAGATAATACAATGAAAATAAAATATGTGATATTTGTTTCCATGAGACAAACAAGTCAAATCCATATTGAAAATAAACAGGTTTATATCGAGAACATGTTGAAATATTCCAGATTGAACCTCCTGTGACGTCACAGTGGTGTCAGATTAAGAGATTATTTCCTATCAAAGATTTAACGTGTTTCCTTGAGATCTTTAAGAAGATTCTTCTGCGGATGATGACAAGAACATTCCTGTGAGATCCTTGGAAGTCCATTCTTTCCACGCGCGTGTGTGTTTATTAAGCGCGTGCACGCGCGCGTAATCTCCGCTGATCCGTGCGTGTGAGCAGGTCTGGACTCGCGCTCGCGCTCCTCCCTGGAGCAGGAGTGCTCGTGCGTGTGCGAGCACGTCTGTGTCAGAAGGGAGTTCACCTGTGAAGGGTTTGGAATTTGATGGGAATTATTTTAATGGAGGTTTTAAGGCGTTGTTCGATCGAGTGGAAATAAAGATCGTGTTTTTTTCTTCTTCAGCTGTGATTACACAACAGGTTCATAATAAACACTTTTAATAATACTTTGCGTTAATAATACTTTTAAGTTATTTTCTACTTTTTTATATACCAAATGATTCACTTTTTAAACAATTATTTCCTAATAAATCAGCAAACATTTACATTTATTTACTCTTAATAGTTCCTTTGGCTTATATTAATATTTTTCTATTAACATTATTATATTATTATTAAATTATATTATATTATTATATTATTATTATCTAGAATATAACGTGATTCTATATATAGTTGTTTTGTTTAAATAATCGTCTAATCTATTTGTGTAAAGTATTCTATACGTCAAATATATTGAACTATTACTCTGAAGGAATAAATATTTAAATAACAAACAAACAACCATGAATTTTCGTTTTTGTTTGTAAGTAAAAATGACTTAATTGGATTAAATATGAAGTGTTATGACATCATTGAACTTTCATTTCAAGTTAAAAAAAAAAACTTTCCTTGAAGCAAGTATTTAAAATAAATGTAAACATAATTTTAAATGCAGTTTTTATTTAACAAGTAAATAATATACAAAAACATTAATTAAGAGTCTGTGTAAAGTGAAAATAAAATTATTTTTATTTTTTATTATGCTTCTATCATCATATTTATGATCTTTATATGCAAAGATAAAGTTGTTTTCATGTAAAATTCTACACAAAGATACTTTAGTGACAAACATGAATTTTAGCTTTTTTGATGCCATAATTACACAACGTTTTTTTTTCCTAGTGATTTGAGTATTTTATGCATCATATTTAATCTTTGTCTTCATCCCTTCTTTATGTTGCTGTGAAAACCCCTTAAATTCGCTGTTACTGCTACTTATTTTGGATATTTTGCTTCAATAAAACACCATACGTGGAACAATGAAACAACTGGTGAGGTTTCGTGAAACAACTGGTGAGGTTTCGTGAAACAACTGGTGAGGTTTCATGAAACAACTGATGAGGTTTTGTGAAACAATTGGTGAGATTTAGTGAATCAACTGGCGAGGTTTCATGAAGTTTAATGAAACAACTGGTGAGGTTTCATGAAACAATTGGTGAGATTTCGTGAATCAACTGGTGATGTTTCGTGAATCAACTGGTGAGGTTTCATGAAACAACTGGTGAGGTTTCATGAAACAACTGGTGAGGTTTCGTGAAACAACTGGTGAGGTTTCATGAAACAACTGATGAGGTTTTGTGCAACAACTGGTAAGTAAGTAATATTTTAGTAAGTAAGTAATATTTATTTATATAGCGCTTTTTGAGACCAGGGTCACAAAGCGCTTAGACAATTAAAACAATACTCAAAAAAGTACATACTTTAAAGATCAAGATAATACTGAGAACAACACAGGAGTTCCAGAAATTCAAGGAAAAGCCTGAACAAATAGAAACGTCTTAAGGTGTTTCTTAAAGGAGTCAGTAGATCCATCAAGAGCAAAGAGAGAGAAGATCGTTCCAAAGCTTAGGAGCAACAGCCTGAAAAGATTTCTCTCCTCTGGTCCTGAGTCGTGTTCAGGAACCATCAGTAGATTCTGATCCACAGACCTCAGAGCCCGAGCTGGGGTGTAAGTCTGGATCAGATCACTGATGGAAGGTCTGACCATGAATAGATCTGAAAGTAAGAACCAGAATTTTAAAGTTGATCCTGAAAGAAACTGGCAGCCAGTGAAGAGTTTTAAGGATCGGAGAAATGTGAGTTCTTCTACTAGAGCAGGTCAGAATTCTGGCTGCAGAGTTTTGTATTAACTGCAGACGAGACACATCCTTCTTGTTAAGACATGAAAACAAACTGTTACAATAGTCCAGACGAGAAGAAACAAACGCATGGATTACAAGCTCCAGATCATGTTGTGACAACATTTTCCTAAGTTTAGAGATTTTTCTCAGTTGAAGGAAACAGTTTTTGGTCAGTTTTCTGCAGTGTTGAACAAGAGACATGTCTTTATCAAATACAACACCCAGGTTTCTCAGGCTCAGTTTGACAGACTGACCTAAGTCACCCAAGTACTGACTCAACCCTGGAACCTTATCATCAGGAGCAATCACCAGAGTTTCAGTTTTGTCCACATTTAGCTGCAAAGTGTTTTCACTCATTGTTTGATTTCTAGCAAACAATTGACTAATCTGTTCAGCCTCTGGGGCTCAGTTGGATCAAAAGAGCAGTAGAGCTGGATGGTGAGGTTTAATGAAACAATCAGTGAGGTTTCATGAAACAATCAGTGAGGTTTCATGAAACAATCAGTGAGGTTTCACGAAACAATCAGGGAGGTTTCACGAAACAATCAGTGAGGTTTCACGAAACAATCAGTGAGGTTTAACAAAACAACTGGTGAGGTTTCAAGAAACAACTGGTGAGTTTTTACGAAACAACTGATGAGGTTTCACGAAACATTGAATGGTGTTTCATGAAACAGCTGAAAACCATCACATTTTATGTTTGCTTATTCTGGATAAAATCCAAAACAAAGAAACATTATAACCTGCTGAGACCAACAACAACCTTATCTTATCCGTAGAATCTTATCAGAGGTTTTCGTGCAATGGTCCAGGAGGAGCAGGTGCAGCAGGTGTGGTTTGTTCCTCACATGTGACTCAATACACGGAGCTTTGACTGGTCTTGTAGGTCTTGTAAAAAAAAAAAGAGAAAGACTAGAAGCCTGCAGGAGTGTTAAGCCTCTCGTCCTCCCTCCCTTCTCTCCTCCCCCTTCATCGCCGTCCTGTGAGGACGCGATGCTTGATCTTGTTACTCGCGTTCTGCTGCAACACCTGGACTGCAGGAGGGCGTCCGTCAACAGTTAGTTCAGGGCGGATCGGGGGGGAATGGACTTCCTGGCCGAACTTGAGGATCAGGAGAAGAACTTGTGAGGAGCCATGTCGGCGTTCAGGAGGAGCCGGAGCTCCAAGCACGAGTCCCTCTACGATGTGTTACAGCTGGTGAGTCCTGAATTAGGGATGTTTAATGGAGCATTAGCCGCTGATCCTGGACCGTCAGTCGCTCCATCTGTCACTTGGACACCAGTCAGAGGACCTTGAATGCACCGCCATAGTGATCACGCTTTTCTTATAGGAGCCATTTTGTTTTATAATTCTGGTTAGCTTGAAGGTTATGTAGCATTTTGAAGCAGATTTATGCATTTATGTTCTGTGTACTTTCGTTTTCTCAATGTCATTTCACAACATCCTGTAATAGCGAGGATATACGTGTAGTATTGTCCAGTACTTGACTCTGGTGTTGTGATAGTGTAGTAACAAGAATATATTTGTAGTATTGTCCAGTACTTGACTCTGGTGTTGTGATACTGTAGTAACAAGTATATATGTGTAGTATTGTCCAGTACTTGACTCTGGTGTTGTGATAGTGTAGTAACAAGTATATATGTGTAGTATTGTCCAGTACTTGACTCTGGTGTTGTGATAGTGTAGGAACAAGTATATATGTGTAGTATTGTCCAGTACTTGACTCTGGTGTTGCGATACTGTAGTAACAAGTATATATGTGTAGTATTGTCCAGTACTTGACTCTGGTGTTGTGATAGTGTAGTAACAAGAATATATTTGTAGTATTGTCCAGTACTTGACTCTGGTGTTGTGATAATGTAGTAACAAGTATATACGTGTAGTATTGTCCAGTACTTGACTCTGGTGTTGTGATACTGTAGTAACAAGAATATATTTGTAGTATTGTCCAGTACTTGACTCTGGTGTTGTGATAGTGTAGTAACAAGAATATATTTGTAGTATTGTCCTGTACTTGACTCTGGTGTTGTGATAGTGTAGTAACAAGGATATATGTGTAGTATTGTCCAGTACTTGACTCTGGTGTTGTAGAATTTACAGACCACATGAGTCTTGAACCAAAATATAAACAAACATCAGCTTTAAAAGCAGCTGGAGTCACTGTATCCTCTCGTCCTCAGTCATCGTTGGGATCTCGTGGGGTTTAATTCTGCGGCCATCTAGCTTTGCTACACAAAAATGAACAAAGGTGTGAACATTTTCATGTTAATTGTAAATCAATTATAAATATTTTATATTAAATAATAAAACAGACTACAAAGTACTACGATGAATAATATATACTGTATATATAATATATATATATAATTTGTTAAAATTGAATATTTCCTATTTTCGTAGAAAAAAAGAAAGAGTTTTTTTTATATTTTAAATAGTTTTCTTCATGATTAATATTCAAACTATTTTAAAGTTTCTGTATCCAAAGAATATATACCTTAGTGAAAAATATGTATTCATTAAATTGTATACAATAACATACAAATGTGTGTCTGCGTCATAATTGAACTTAATTTCAAGTTTAATTTATTTTTATTTTTGATTTAAGTATTTTATTTATTTATAATAATATAGGATAAAATATTAAGTCCATAAATTATCTTTATTTACAAGTAAAAAACAAAATGTTTTCTTGTTGTGATCCCAGTATTTTCTCCGTCACATTCAAGATAAGATAAGAAATGAAAACCCCTCACATGTCATTATCATCTTGTAACGTTCAAGTGTTCGACGCTGATCACTGACGCGAGGCGTAATCCGGCCTCTATTTCTGAATCAATCTGGATTAACACGTTCATATAATCCCAAAGTTATGTGCTCATTTTTGTTTGTTATTCACAACACGCCTGTGCCAGGTCACGTGACCGTCGACACGCCTCTGCACGACTTGTCTCTGCTGATTCCACGCTTTCTCATCTGCTTTGACAGTTTTTCCGTCGTGCTTTTCAAACCAGTTTTCGGTGGAGCTGACAAACATCTTTGAATCACCGCGAGCAAAGGACGTTTCCACGGTCGAACAGAAGCAATTACTGACATGATTGCGACATCCGTGTTTCGAAAACAGTTTTCACTACATTGTTTTTTATTATTCCTGTTTGTTACTTTCCTTTAAGATTAATATTAAGATATCTAATATCTAGAGATGATTTACAACAAAATACTATAAATGATACAACTTTGACTACACAAGAGTGAGAGATTCAACTCTTGCAGTGCATTGTGGGACTGAAAGGAATTGGTTTTTTTTGGTTGTTGTTGTTTTGATTTTAGAGGGGAAATATTTTTCATTCAATTTTATCATTTCTTATTATCTTAAGATTTTGTATTCATCCTTTGATCGTCTACATCACACTTTTTCAGTCAAAATCCAGTAAGTTTTTTGTTTTTTTACTTTTCTGTTCAACAAAAATAGAAACTTTTGTGTCAAATACTTAATTTTCCTGATCATTCAAAGCCTCTTTAACTCCAGCTGATGAGTTGATGTTTTGTCCGAAATCACAAGATTTTCCCCCAGAAAAGTCAATTATAAACTTTAAGAAAATGACATGGGTTGAGTGTCGATGAGGTTTCATGAAACAGTGTCATCATTCTCTGTTTAACAATCATGTGAGGACTTTTTTAATTAATGGTTCAGAGCCATTCGTCGTCAAAGGTTTCATGAAACTTCATCCAATGTTTCATAAAACCTTATCCAATGTTTCACGAAACCTTATCCATTGTTTCAAAAACCTTATCCAATGTTTCATGAAACCTTATCCATTGTTTCAAAAACCTTATCCAATGTTTCATGAAACCTTATCCATTGTTTCATAAAACCTTATCTAAGGTTTAATAAAACCTCATCCAATGTTTCACAAAACCTTATCCATTGTTTCATGAAACCTCATCCAATGTTTCACAAAATCGTATCCAATGTTTCACGAAACCTTATCCAATGTTTCACAAAACCTTATCCATTGTTTCAAAATCCTTCTCCAATGTTTTATGAAACGTTATCCATTTTTTCAAAAACCTTATCCAATGTTTCATGAAACCTCATCCAATGTTTCACAAAACCTTATCCAATGTTTCACAAAACCTTATCCAATGTTTCAAAAACCTTATCCATTGTTTCACGAAACCTTATCCAATGTTTCACGAAACCTTATCCAATGTTTCACGAAACCTTATCCATTGTTTCAAAAACCTTATCCAATGTTTCACGAAACCTTATCCATTGTTTCAAAAACCTTATCCAATGTTTCATGAAACCTCATCCAATGTTTCATGAAACCTCATTAGTTGTTTTATAAAAACTTTTCCTATGTTTCATGAAACCTTATCCAATGTTTCACGAAACCTTATCCATTGTTTAAAAAACCTTATCCAATGTTTCATGAAACTTTATCCATTGTTTCAAAAACCTTCTCCAATGTTTCACAAAATCTTATCCATTGTTTCAAAAACCTTATCCATTGTTTCACGAAACCTTATCCAATGTTTCACGAAACCTTATCCAATGTTTCACGAAATCTTATCCATTGTTTCAAAAACCTTATCCAATGTTTCATGAAACGTCATCCAATGTTTCATGAAACGTCATCCAATGTTTCATGAAACGTCATCCAATGTTTCATGAAACCTCATTAGTTGTTTTATAAAAACTTTTCCTATGTTTCATGAAACCTTATCCAATATTGCTTGAAACTTTGTCAGTTGTCTCATTAAACCTCATCCAGTGTTTCATGAGACGTTGTTTCTTACATGTCTTTGTGTGTGTTTCCTCAGAGCACCGAACAAGTCACCGCATTCTGCCGAAGTCTCCACGACATGAACTCCCTGGAGTGCCCCATGTCGTCCTCGTCCTCCTCGTCCTCCTCGTCTCTCACCCCGAGTCCTGTGTCGGCGTTACCGCCCTCGTCGGGCAGCGTCACACAGAGACAGCTCTCCCATGCCGACAAACTGCGCAAAGTCATCAACGAACTGGTGGAGACGGAGAAGACGTACGTCAAAGTAAGTAAACAACTTGGAAAAATAAAACACTTTTGTTAGCTGTGGCTAAGCTACAAGTATTGTTAACTGTTTTTTACACAAAAATAACTGATGAAACCATAGGAGGACAACAAGTGATAGGGTGATGAGGTTTCATGGAACAGCTGATGAGATTTCATGTAACAGCTGATGAAATTTCATAAGAAAGCTGATGAAATGTTATAAAAAACAGCTGATGAGGTTTCATGAAACAGCTGATTAAGTCTCATGAAACAGCTGATGAAGTTGTATAAAAACAGCTGATAAGGTTTCATGAAACAGCTGATGAAGTTTTATAAAAAGAGCTGATAGGGTTTCATGAAACAGCTGAATAAGTTTCATGAAACAGCTGATGAAGTTGTATAAAAACAGCTGATAAGGTTTCATGAAACAGCTGAATAAGTTTCATGAAACAGCTGATAAAGTCTCATGAAACAGCTGATGAAGTTGTATAAAAACAGCTGATAAGGTTTCATGAAACAGCTGATGAATTCTCATGAAACAGCTGATGAAGTTTTATAAAAACAGCTGATAAGGTTTCATGAAACAGCTGATGAAGTCTCATGAAACAGCTGATGAAGTTGTATAAAAACAGCTGATAAGGTTTCATGAAACAGCTGAATAAGTTTCATGAAACAGCTGATGAAGTTGTATAAAAACAGCTGATAAGAAAAGCGAAAAAGTTTCATGAAACAGCTGATGAAGTTTCATGAAACAGCTGACGAAGTTGTATAAAAAAAAAGCTGATAAGGTTCCATGAAACAGCTGATGAAGTTTCATGAAACAGCTGATGAAGTTATATAAAAACAGCTGATAAGGTTTCATGAAACAGCTGATGAAGTTATATAAAAACAGCTGATAAGGTTTCATGAAACAGCTGAATAAGTTTCATGAAACAGCTATATAGCTGATCCGTCATGAAACAGCTGATGAATTCTCATGAAACAGCTGATGAATTCTCATGAAACAGCTGATGAAGTTATATAAAAACAGCTGATAAGGATTCATGAAACAGCTGATGAAGTTTCATGAAACAGCTGATGAAGTTTCATGAAACAGCTGATGAAGTTTCATGAAACAGCTGATGAAGTTTTATAAAAACAGCTGATGAGGTTTTGTGAAACCATTGAGTGCCGCCTGGTGGGCGCTCAAAATGCCGACACTGTTTCATGACGGTTCATCAGCCCATCACTGAAATTCTATACAAAATTTGCCTCATTATTGTTGCAGAAACCTTAACCAGAACAAGACTAATGAAGGTTTGCAGTTTAAACAGTGAGATTCACAGATGAGGAATAAGATAAAAAAGCTTCTCATGAACAAAAAACAAAAACAAAAAAATCCTGAAGTTCTTCATTCCTCGTGTCGTCCCAGGACCTGAGGTACCTCATCGAGTGCTACCTGACACCCCTCCAGGCCGAGAGCTTCCTGACCCGGGACGAGGTACACCTCGAAGACAGATCAGAATCTCAGCAGGTTCTTTTTGTGCCGACGGTGACGCCGGTGTGTTGTTACAGCTGGACGACTTGTTCGGCAACCTGGGGGAGATGGTGGAGTTTCAGGTGGAGTTCCTGCGAACCCTGGAGGACGGGATCAGGCTGGTGCCGGATCTGGAGCGACTGGAAAGGGTGGAGCAGTTCAAGGTGCGGAATTCGCCTGAAAATGAAGTCGTCGTGTGATTGCGGAAGTAAATCAGTGCCATTGCAATATTGAAAAGTATTTTTAAACATTGATTATATTTTTAATTAGTTCATTTTTTGATTGAAAGGTTGATTTTTTTAATTAAATTTGTGAATTTGATAAGCTTTATATTTAAAGTTTGAATTTTTGTAAATTTTAATCAAAATACATTGTTTTTATCCAGTAATGAAGTTTTTGTTTTAATTAAAATAATAATAAAAATGTTCAAAATGTAATATTTTGTAATTCTTAGCTTGTTTAATTCAATATAAAATATATTATAATAGAGTCAACAGCTATTGAACTGTTTTAATTATTCATGTTTTCACGCTCTTGAAAGAAAAATGTCATATAGTTTATATATTTAATTCTTGTGACTAATTCAACATTTTTAATTTGTAATTTGTGTTTAAATTGAATATAAAAAATAGAATACTGTCACCAGACAATACCAAACGAGTACAGAACTACTCAAGCTATAAATGTGGCGCCGTTTAAGCAACATTTTTATATTGAATTTAAACTTCTACAAATTAAGAAATAGTGACGTTAGAAAATATGTTTTTCAGTTATTGAAATTTAAATATCAAACTGTATGTGCAAAAAAGAAACAGATTCATCCATTTTAAAAATATTTAAATGTTTTAATTTAATTATTAAAAAAAAAAGCTAATTCAACCTTTGACTTTAAAATATTGAATTTAATTATTAAAAAATATATATATATATATATATATATAGTTTCATTCTCAATTACACACACTATGTAGTTTTTTGTTTTGGATCAGATTTTAGGTGTAAAATATAAACAATATATACTTTTTTGTATTCTCAATGACACAGGCTTGTTTTTTATTTATCTACTCGTCTACTTATATCAGCGGAGGACATAATCACTGCTGCCATCCAGCGGCCGGAAGTTTAATCGCAACACAAAAATGAACAAACACTATAGTTTAATGTTAACCGCAAATAAAAATAATAAAAGTATTAATAAAAAAGTTACTGCTTTCAATTGTTTTTAAACCAAAGTATGTCCAAACATTAGCTTTAAAAGCTTCTGGAGTCCACTGTATCCTCTCGTCCTCAGTCATCGCCAGATTTCACAGTTTCTTTGAATTGCAACCAGAAAAATGAACAAACTCTGTAAATATTTCTATGTTAGTTTTGAATTAAAAAAATTAGATTATGTTATTCATCTGATGTTTCACGAAACCTTATCCAATGTTTCACAAAACCTTATCTAAGGTTTCACGAAACCTTATCCAAGGGTTCATGAAACGTTATCCATTGTTTCAAAAACCTTATCCAATGTTTCATGAAACCTCATCCATATTTCATGAAACCTCATCCATATTTCATGAAACCTTATCCAATGTTTCATGAAACCTTATCCAATTTTTCATGAAACCCCATCCAATGTTTCACAAAACCTCGTCCAATGTTTCATGAAACCTCATACAATGTTTCAAGAAACATCATACAATATAAATGACTCATGAAACCTTATCCAAGGGTTCATAACTTATCCATGAACCTATCCAATGTTTCATGAAACCCATATTTCATGAAACCCATCCATATTTCATGAAACCTTATCCAATGTTTCATGAAACCTTATCCAATTTTTCATGAAACCTCATCCAATGTTTCACAAAACCTCGTCCAATGTTTCATGAAACCTCATACAATGTTTCAAGAAACATCATACAATGTTTAACAAAATGACATCCAATGTTTCATGAAACCTCATACAATGTTTCAAGAAACATCATACAATGTTTCACAAAATGACATCCAATGTGTCATGAAACCTCATCCAAAGTTTCATGAAACTTATATTATGTTATTTTATACACACTTTACTGAAATATAATTGTTCAATCATTTAATGACGGTTCGTGACTGTGACCCGACAGAAGGTTCTCTTCTCTCTGGGCGGATCCTTCCTCTACTACGCCGACCGCTTCAAGATCTACAGCGCGTTCTGTGCCAGTCACACCAAAGTTCCAAAGGTTCTGGCTAAAGGTGAACCATCTCCGTTCATCAGGATATAACCAGTTCATCATTTATGCTAACTGTGGTTTCTTTGTTGTCGAACCTCCAGCGAAAACCGAGCCGGACTTCAAGGCCTTCCTGGCCGAGAGGAACCCCCGGCAGCAGCACTCGTCCACGCTGGAGTCCTACCTGATCAAGCCCATCCAGAGGGTCCTCAAGTACCCCCTGCTGCTGAGGGAGCTGTACTCGCTCACGGACCCCGACAGCGAGGAACACTATCACCTGGATGGTGAGTCCAGACACACTATCGGAGTATTTACGGTTAATCATCGCCATATTCTGTGTTCGGGATACTGTGTCCATGTTTAAGCAACAAACTTTCAAATTCTAGTTTATATTATCGTTGTTTTATAGTTCATATTTCAGTAAAGTGTTAATGAAATCATTTTTTTTAAAATTCAAAACTAACATGTAAATATTAACAGCGTTTGGTCATTTTTGTGTTGCGATTAAACTTTCGGCCACTAGATGGCAGCAGTCGTTATGTCCTCCGCTGATATAAGTAGACGAGAAGATAAGTAAAAAACAAGTCTGTGTCATTGAGAATACAACAAAGTATATATTGTTTATATTTTACACCTAAAATCTGATCCAAAATAAGTTAAAAAATACTACATATCCGTTCTAGCTAACAAATATTTTTAAGCGCAGTGAAACAAAATGGCCCTTGATGTAATTCATCTGACTCTTGAATATAGGAAATATCGATACAGTTAATTATCACAATATTAATTTTCACAATACTTTTATTTATTTATTTTTATTTGCAGTTACTATTCACAGTGTTTTTTCATTTTTGTATTGCAATTAAACTTCTGGCCACTAGATGGCAGCAGTCGTTACGTCCTTCGAAGCTAAAGCAACTGTGAAATCTGGCAATGACTGAGGACAAGAGGATACAGTGACTCCAGCAACTTTTAAAGCTGATGTTTGGACATATTTTAGTTTGAAAACAAATGAAAGTAGTTACGAGTTCATCAAGAAGTAAATTGTAAATACTACAACACCAGAGTCAAGTACTGGACAATACTACACATATATACTTGTTACTACAGTATCACGATAAAGTGTTTTGTGGCCCCTGTATCTT
The DNA here is from genome assembly GCA_016630915.1 of Callionymus lyra. NCBI lineage: Eukaryota > Metazoa > Chordata > Actinopteri > Syngnathiformes > Callionymidae > Callionymus > Callionymus lyra. Next base: position 18,397,061 of record JACEEU010000720.1, on the reverse strand, counting down.
AGGGGTGTTATAAAATATAGATACAATGTATCACAATATTTTTTCAAGATACTGTATTGCTATTCAACAGCACTATAGCAATTAAAAATAAATAAATAATTTTAAAATATTATATTTATTTATTTTTTACGTTAGTCCTTTTCATGGTAACTGAGGACGAGAGGATACAGGGACTCCAGTAAATTCTGCAACACCAGAGTCAAGTACTCGACAATACTACAAATATGTCCTATAGTATTGCAATATACTGTATCATTGCTTCTGTATCGTGATAGAGTCATATCAATACACACCCCTTGAACATCGAGTCGGTAACATGCTCTTATGCGCCCTCTAGTGGCGATGAAGGCCATGAACAAAGTGGCGAGCCACATCAACGAGATGCAGAAGCTGCACGAGGAGTTCGGCGCCGTCTTCGACCAGCTCATCAGCGAACAGACAGAGGTAACGGGAGGGACGAGGGTTAGATTCCCGAACGACCGGGACCAGCTTCTGACCGGACGAGTGTCTCTCAGGTGGCGGATCTGTCCATGGGGGACCTCCTGCTGCACGCCAACGTGGTCTGGATCAACGCGCCCGCCTCCCTGGTCAAGGGCAAGAAGGATCCGGAGCTGGCAGCTTTCGGTGGGTTCTTAGGATGTGTATGTCGTCATGGAAACCGCTCGCACAACATAAGGCACTTTCCAAACATACTTCATGACTTCACCATGAACACTACTGGCTAATGGAAGAGACAAAAGTATACTCAGTATACTCGACACTGATTGGCTCAACAAAACTTTGGGAATTTTACTCCGTAGTGTGATTTAATTGACATTTAAAATGTTGATTTTTAATTGTTTTATTGACATGTTGTTTTTTTTTAGCATTAAATTAATTATTTGGAATAATTCTATTTTAACCATTTCTATTTTAAAAGGTTGAATTTGTTTTTATTGAATAATTAAAATAAAACTGTTTTACACGTAGACTTTGATATTCTTATTACAATAATTAAATATATATATTCTAAAATTATTATTTTCTCATGAGTATCCTTTTAAGTTCAATCAAAAATGACACTATTATACCAACATTATCATATTGAATTTAAAAGGCTACCAATGAGAAAATGTGTTTGTTTATTTTTGTGTCGCGATTAAACTTCTAGCCGCTAGATGGCAGCAGTCGTTACGTCCTAAACTGGGAAATCCGGCGAGGACTGAGGACTGAGGACGAGAGGATACAGTGACTCCATCAGCTATAAAAGTTACAACTTACAAATATTGAATTTAGAAAATGTATTTTTGAAATATTGGAAAATCGAACTCTATGATTAAATAATATATATCATTAAACATTCATTTAAATTAAAATGACTAATTATTTAATTTAGTTATCAAAAATATTTCAATATAAGAAAATGTTTCAACAAAATAAAATGGACATTATTTGCATCTGTTTGATTCAAATTTTTCATATTTTATAGAAACATTTACAATTTATTGTTACAGATATTCAAAATATAGTGTAACAAGCAGTAATTTATCAGGCTTTATATGCTGGTTGTACTGCTTTATTACCGTAATGACAGTTTTACGCGCACAAAGTACTTTCTCAGGAGGTGATACCGTCTATTTAAAATGTGAAATAAATCAATAAAAAAAAAGCTGTTTATTAATCATATTTATAAAAAAACATGTTATAATAAATAATATGAAATATATAAATATTTGATTTATCATTTTGAACTTAAGATACAATACAAATAATGGTTTTATCTGTAAATATGAGAAATAAAAACTTAAATAACATGTTTTTGTCTCGGGAATTAATTAAAAAATGAGCTTTATTTAAAAATAGGTTGATTTATTTTAAGTTTTTGTCACGATCTTGACGTTTAAAACGGTCATAAAATCAAACTCAGCGTGTTTTTCTCGCGTGTTTCTCTGCGTGAACACGAGATGTTTGACAGTCAGAACAGAAAACACTTCCGAACTGTCTCTGCATGAAAATGAAAATCCTGCTCGTGAATCTTACATGAGGAATCTTTGATTCCCCGTCATCTAAAGTGCATCATGTCCAGGATTAAAGAACGTTTCAAAGTCTCTGCCTCTGAAACCTTTGAATATTTCACCGACACGTGAGAACCTGCCTCGCGTGTCAGAAGTATTTTCTCACACGATGGCGTTAAAATAAGTTTTTAATATAATATTCTCATGTTTTATTTCTTTTCTCTCAGTGTTCAAGACGGCAGTCGTGTTTGTTTACAAGGATTCTGCCAAACAGAGGAAGAAAATCGTGAGTAAATATTTCTATTCGTGTGAAAATTTGAGCGATCGCTTTTTTATTCATAGAAGTTGTGAAAATGAAGAATATTTTAGACTGAAGGAGTCTTTAGTGACGGGCGCGTCTGCCCTCTGCAGGCGTCATCGTGTACTGCAGCGCTGATGTGTTTTCTTCCGACAGGTTGCGTCACATCGAGCGTCCGTCAGCGAAGACAAAGATCCCTTCCGCTTTCGTCATATGATCGCGACCGACTGTTTACAAGTCCGCGCTCTCGCAAGTGAGTAAATAATATATATATATATTTTTTTTAATACTATCAAGATAAATAAAAACAAAACTACGGGCAAAACATAAAAATCTATAAATGTTAAAATGTTTTTTAATTATTTTAAAAAGGAAAAGATAGAAAGCAAATAAGAATATCAAGCTATGATATACATATTTTTCTTTTCATATATATATTTTTTTCTTTAAATAAAAAATAAAAGATTACTTTATAACATTTTGAAGTAAGTTTAAAGGTTAAAGCCGAATAAATAAAATAAATCTGTGTTAAAAAAAGAATAGTAGTGATCAATCAAGATATCAAAGTATTTTGATTGATGTGTTTATTGTTTTCATTCGTCTTGCAAGTTAGTAATAAGGGAACTAAAATAAAAAAACACTAACTAACACTAACACTAACTAATGCTAAATAATCGATGCATCTAAGAAATGTGTAATAAATGTATTTTCTAAAAAGGTATTTGATCATACTTATTGATTATATAAAATATATTTTTTATTTGTATGAACACATTTTATTCAAATGTTATCAACACAAACGAAAGAATTGTGGACAAAACGTAAACATCTTCAATATCAGATTCTTTTTCAATTTTCTTTCAAGATACAAAAAAGTAAAAATAAACAGTAAAATATGTATTTTTTAAAACACTTAAAACTAGTAATGTGAGGTAAAATAAAGGAAAATTAATATGATTGATATACTAAACGTAAATATCTTAAACATAGAAATCTTTTTAACATTTATTCTGAGACATTTACATAAAAAGAGGAGCGAAAATAAGAAAATGAAGCCATAAAATAAATCATTTTAACACACTATATTTAAACTTATAATGTAACAATTCATGTACAATTTATTTTCTAAATCTAAGAAAGATGACGACACATAAAAGTCAGTTTATAACACATTATTATTATAAATCTTTACAATCGTTTTAAAATGTTAAATCATTTTATTAAAATAAAAGCTTTTAAATAATAATATATAATAATATTTTGTAATAATAATATTAGCCAAATATTGAACTAGTCGTTGCATAAAGTAAAAAATAATTTTAATTAGTTTTTTAAATGTCAAGAAAGATGATTGTAAAAATACGTTTATAACATTTTAAAGTGCGTTTTAGGATAGAGGTCAAGGGTCATCGCTAATGACTTATTAAAGTATTGATTGGCTCAAAAATGAATCATGGATTTTACGTGTTTACCAAACATTTTTTTCATTTTCCTCCGTCAGACTCGGAAGGAACATCCGTGTGCGAGATCGTTCACACCAAGTCTGAGTCCGAGGGTCGACCGGAGAGAACGTTCCAGCTGTGCTGCAGGTAAAACACCTTCAACACCTGCATATATGTTCCATCAACATCAACGTGATGTTCTCCTGGCGCAGCTCTCCGGACAGCAAGAAGGACCTCCTCAAGTCCGTCCACTCCATCCTCAGAGAGAAGCAGCGACGGCAGCTGATGAAGACCGACAGTCTCCCGCCCAGCCAGCAGTACATCCCCTTCGGGGGGAAACGCTTGTGTGCGCTGAAGGGAGCTCGACCCTCCGTGAACAGAGCAGGTGACTATTAGCATAGCCCTGTTAGCATTAGCTTCAAGGATGTTTGTTAGCATAACACTGTTAGCATTAGCTTCAAGATGTTTGTTAGCATAACACTGTTAGCATTAGCTTCAAGATGTTTGTTAGCATTAGCTTCAAGATGTTTGTTAGCATAACACTTTTAGCATTAGCTTCAAGATGTTTGTTTGTTAGCATAAGCTTCAAGTGAACCCTTTAAATTAAAGCCTACGATGTTTGTTAGCATAACACTGTTAGAATTAGCTTCAAGTGAACCCTTTAAATTAAAGCCTATGATGTTTGTTGGCATAACACTGTTAGCATTAGCTTCAGGATGTTTGTTAGCATAACACTGTTAGCATTAGCTTCAAGTAAAACTTTAAATTAAAGCCTATGATGTTTGTTACATAACACTGTTAGCATTAGCTTCAATTAAACCATTAAAGTAAAGCCTATGATGTTTGTTAGCATTACACTGTTAGCATTAGCTTTAAGAAAACCTTTGAATTAAATCCTACACTGTTTGTTTCGCATAATACTATTAGCATTATCTTCTAGTAAACCTTTCAATTAAAGTTTATGATGTTTGTTGTTTGTAAATTAAGTAAGTAAGTAAGTAAGTAAGTAAGTAAGTAATATTTATTTATATAGCGCTTTTCGAGACCAGGGTCACAAAGCGCTTAAACAATCAAAACAATACTCAAAAAAGTACATACTTTAAAGATCAAGATAATACTGAGAACAACACAGGAGTTCGAGAAATTCAAGGAAAAGCCTGAATACAAAATACAAAATACAAATTAAAGCCTATGATGTTTGTTATCATAACACTGTTAGCATTAGCTTCAAGATGTTTGTTAGCATAACACTGTTAGCATTATCTTCAAGAAAATCTTTGAATTAAAGCCTATGATATTTGTTAGCATAATACTATTAGTATTAGCTTCAAGTTAACCTTTAAATTAAAGCCTATGATGTTTGTTATCATAACACTGTTAGCATTAGCTTCAAGTGAACCCTTTAAATTAAAGCCTATGATCTTTATCTTCAAGAAAATCTTTGAATTAAAGCTTAAGATATTTGTTTGCATAACACTGTTAGTATTATCTTCAAGAAAACCTTTAAATTAAAGCCTATGATGTTTGTTAGCATAACACTGCTAGCATTAGCTTCAAGAAAACCTTTGAATTAAATCCTATGATGTTTGTTAGCATAATACTATTAGTATTAGCTTCAAGTTAACCTTTAAATTAAAGTTTATGATGCTTGTGAGCATAACACTGTTAGCATTAGCTTCAAGTAAACCTTTCAAATTAAAGCCTATGATGTTTGTTAGCATAACACTGTTAGCATTATCTTAAAGTAAACCTTTAAATTAAAGCCTATGATGTTTCGTTAGCATAACACTGTTAGCATTAGCTTCAAGAAAACCTTTAAATTAAAGCCTATGATGTTTGTTAGCATAACACTGTTAGCATTATCTTAAAGTAAACCTTTAAATTAAAGCCTATGATGCTTGTGAGCATAACACTGTTAGCATTAGCTTCAAGTACCTTCAACTACTTCTTTAGCTACAAGTATAAGAAATATCTTGGAAAGTTAGTCTTGTTTCGTCCAGAATACATTTTATTTAAATACTCTTAATTTAAATTAATATCTATAAATCTATAAATGTTTACAAACAAAACATTTAAATTGTTTTATTCGCAAAAAAATTATCTCCTTTTGGAAAACAAGTTAAAAGAGCGCAGACGTCTGTCAAGTAGCTCCTTGATTTTGTCAATTTTTTTGTTTATCATTCATTTTCTTTCCCTTACATTTATTTTATCAGTAAATTAAAAAATATATAGTATTTGAAATATTAACAAAGATCTTCAAATATGTTTTGGATCCAGATGGTATTTTCAAAAGGAAATTCCTTCACCAGTTATGTTGATTAAAGTATAAATATTAAGTTAGTTTTGCAGTTCTAGTCATACATCTGTGGTGGAAAGTTTTGCTGACAGTTCCCTCAAAAAAAGCCAGAGACCACGTTGACACTGTGTCTCCTCTCAGCCTCAGCACCGTCGCGGAGGTTAGCGCGCCGCAAGCTGGTGAGGAACCGCTTCACCATCGACACCGACCTCGTCGTCCACGGCAACAACAACAGCGCCGACTCCGAACCGCCCGCCGCCGCCGCCGCCGCCGCCGCCCACACCCACAACCCCCACTCCCAGCATGCACCTCTTCGACCTCACAAGCCCCAAGGTGAGGACACGGACCGCTGGGTGGAGGAGCAGTTTGATCTGGGTTGCTATGACGATGGCTGTGATGCCGTGCAGGTGAAGGAGACTGACATTCTGAGCGACGGCGACGAGTACTGCACGTCGGTCCGGGCCGCCTCGGCCGGCCTGCGGGGTCTGGACCTGGGCGGGGGAGGCCAGAGGACTCGGGGGGAGGAGGACGACCACCACGACTCTCTGGACTTCCCTCGCCCGTCGCTCAAACAGTGCTCCGCCGAGGGCATCACGATCCAGGACCAGGACGTCTGGGTCCGCAGGGACGACTTTGGACGCAACGGCGACGTCTTCTGAGGGAAAAAAAAACAACAAAAACTTTTCAATTAAAAAAAAAAACCTTTCCCCTGAAAATTTTCACCTGCATCTCCCGACAATCTCCAGACTCTTGGCAGCTGTCCGTCACTCATCAAGCCAAAAAAAAAGTCTATTTTTCAGGAATGTGGGCGTCTATATTTTTCTGCCTCAAGAAAAAACTGTCACTCAAGGGCTCGTGTTACTGAAATCTTCCTTCAGGGTCAAAAACCATGGAACTAGCTTTACCAGGATTTTTGTTTTTTGGACTCCTGGACTGAACTGAAATTTTTTCACTTTTTTTCTTGGTCTCTTTGTAATAAAACATCCTGCCTTTTTCGTCTTTATTTAATCGTTGCCTTGTCATGGCTGTGTTTACACCTTCGCTGCCCAAGTGTTGCCACGTCTGTGCCATTCACGTGAATGTTTTTATTTGTGTTCTCGACCACGACGCTCCTGAAAGAATCCACGACAAACCTTCTGGTTTTACTTGAAGAGCGAGTCTCATTGTCGTGCGTCGTTTCTCCTCGGCCACCAGGGGGCGCTGCTTCACCATTTTTCCTCACCCGGGTCACTATAGATGGAAGTGAATCAGTGGCGTCGGAATATTTAGTTGAGTTGGATTTAACATTTCAAACGTTGAAACTTTGAATTTATTTATTGAAAAGTTTTTTTTTCAAGCATTTTATTTATTTATTTTTATTAAATTACATAATAAGTTTTGAAACCGTATTTTTATGGAATAATTGAATTTTATAATTTGGTTATTGAAAGATTTTAATTATTTTTAATAATTAATTTAATTTTAGAAATCGTACATTTTCAATGCGAATGTTTTTAACACACTAGAGTTTGATTTAATAATTCAAAAATATTTTCTATAAATTCAATATTTTTTTATTTGTAGCCTTTTGAATTCAACGTGAAAATGTTGCGACCATTCAAACACAGAGTTGCTCGATCATGTGCTTCTACGTTGTCATGTGATCGTTCCACGCGCCACATGATTGGCTGAAAAGTTCGATCAAGTCGCTCTGTGCTCTGTTGGTTTTGTCTGGCGTCAACATTTTTATATTGAATTTAAAAGGCTACGATTGAATGAATAATGAATTAAGAGCATTTCTTTTTTAATTATTGGAATAAGAATATTAAACTCTATGTGTAAAATAGAATATTTTTAAATATGTTATCTTTTAATATAGAAGTTTCAACGAGTTAAATTCAATCACTCGATTTATTCCGATTCGACTGATCCGCTTCCGTTCACGACTACTGTGCACCTCTTGGATGTAACACTTGTCCAGGGTCAGTGGAAACCAAATTTTTTGGAGGTTAATTGTCTTTTTACGACAATTCTGTTGTTTTTTTTGCTGGGCGACGTTCACGAAGACTGTGAGGTACAATCACTTGTGCTTAATAATAATAATAATAATAATAATATTGTGATGCTTCCTTCTGTACTTAAAAAAACTGTGTTTGTACATGAAACTGTTGAGTATTTTCATTTTTATGTCGGAATAAATTTCTACATTAAACCAGAGTGAGACCAGTTTGTAGAGGGAAGAGTTATTAATTGATATATATTTTCCTACTTACTTAAAATATTTTTATTTTATTTTATTTCTTCATGTTTTATTTATTTTTAAACTATATTTTTCTATTTTTTTGACAAAAATAAGTAGCCATAGAAAAAGAAAAATGTCCTCTTTAAATAACTACAATTAATAAATACAAATTTATTTTAATTTATTTTTTTGTAACAAAACATAAAACATAATTCCTATTAATTTCGAATTAAAAACTATTTAGAAAGTAGTCATTTGAATAATTACAATTTGTTATTTGTTTTTAAACATTTATACATATTTGTAATGATCAGATTCTTATTTTTATTACAATAAATATGAATGTAGAAAACAGTGGAGTTTAGAAATATATATATATAAAAAGTAAGTTTTGTTTCATATAAAATACAGTTTATTTAAATACTCTTAATTTAAATTAATATCTATGTAAAAAATTGCCTTTAGGTGGGAAAATGTTTACAAGTAAAACATTGAAATTGTTTTATTCTCCTTTCGGAAAATAATTAAAAGAGCGCAGACGTCTGTCAAGCAGCTCCTTGATTTTTGTCAATTTTTCTTTGTTTATCATTCTTTGTTTATTCATTTTTTTCCCTTTAAATTTATTTTATCAGTACATTTAAAGACATATATAGTATTTGAAATATTCAAAAAGATATAAAAAGATCTTCAAATATGTTTTGGATCCAGATGGTATTTCCTAAAGGAAATTCCTTCACCAGTTATGTTGATTAAAGTAGAAATTAAAAAAACGAAAATAACATTTTGTAAAGTTAGTTTTGTAGTTCTAGTCATACTTAAGCATCTGTGGTGGAAAGTTTTGCCGACAGTTTCCTCAAAAAGAGCAAGAGACCGAAATATATAAAAGACACAAACATTGAAGCAAACTCCAAACAGGAAGTTATCGGTTTACGTCTTAAATGCTAACATTAGCAACAACAAAAAAACATTAAGTTTGTGTCAATATATATCAAATTATCCTCTTTTAACTCAACTTTTCTTCTTAAATCACATACATTTCCATCCAGCCGCATCCATTTTCCAGATTATAATTTTTTATTTAGATTTTTTTGATCGCTAGAAAACTAGCGTTAGCATAGCACAGCTATATATAACGAACCGCCTCTTTACATTTAATTGCATCATAAACCATCTTCTTAAAATGCCTTGTCGTGCTGAAGCTTTTCCCCACATTTTGATCAAAGCTAATTAGAGATTTTTAAATTAAAAAACTGCATCAAGGCGACGTTTTTGATGATGAGAGTTCGGCTGCTTCTTAACTCTCCGACTCTAGGATGACGACTTGCTCAAGGACTCTCCAGCCGAGGCAGCATCAGCAGCAGCAGCAGCAGCAGCGTCTTCCAAGTTTGTCCACGGGCTGTTTGTGAGTCTTCCAGGTTGCGATGCCAGGTTTTCTCGGGTCACCGGGCTCTGGGCGTCTCGAAGAGAGTTCTCCTGATAAACAACATGTCAGCACAAGGTGATGTTAAGTCAGCCTGCAGGACGGTTGATGGTCGTGCACGGACGGTCGTGCACGGATGGTCGTGCACGGATGGTCGTGCGCGATCTTTTTTTAATCGTGAGTTCTGGTTTCTCGCGGAGGAAGTTCCCATCAAGACGCCCGGAGGCCACGACGGATAATCCGGCGTCTTTAACCTGAATTTTAATCCAAGTCTCATCAGGACCGGAGGAGCTGCCAGTGCATCTGCTCCTTAATCTGAGCAGGAATAAGATCCAGATCCACTGTAACCTTGACTAGAGTCGACCAGGACAAAAAAAAATCATCTCGTGAATCTTTTTGTATCAATTTGTTAAAGAGCGTTTGATGATGTTACAGTAAAAAATTCACTTGTATAAATGACTTTATTATCTTAAGCATCAAAAAGATGTTTAAAACATCAATAAAACTAACATTTATTTAACTATAAAGGAATACATGACTCACATAAATGAACACTTGACACTCATAATTATCACATGACATAGAGGAATGATCACATGACACACACACTGTTCTTATAACAAACATAATGGCCACATGACACGTAATGCTCAAACAAATTTTCACATGACACACAAAATGATCACACAACATAAATAAAAAATCCCATGACACACAAATTGATCACATGATACCCATAAATGATTTGATGACATAAAGAGATGATCACATGACACATGTAATGGTCAAACAAATTATCACATGACACACATACTGATCACATGACATAAATAAATGATCATATGACACACATAATGATCACACACATTATTACATGACACACAAACTGATCACATGATACCCATAAATGACCCCATGACATAAATGAATGACCCAATGCCACACACACTGATCACATGATACCCATAAATTGTCCTATGACATAAAGGAATTACCATGTGACACACATAATCATCAAATGACAGGCATAAAGTAATGGTCACATGACATACACACTGTTTATATAATAAACATAATGTCCACAAGATACACAAAATTATCACATAGATCACATGACACATATAAGCATCACTTATCACATGATACACATAATGATAACATGACATAAATGAAAGATCCCATGACACACACACTGATCACATGATACCCATAAATAATCAGGTGTCATAAAGGAATGATCACATGACACATAAAATGATCACATAAATAATCACATGACACACAATCTCATCATATGATACCCATAAATGATCACATGACACAAAGGAATGATAACGTGACACATTTAATGATTCACATGACTCACATAAATGATCACATGACTCAAATAATATGCACATGACACAAAAATGTTCTCACAACACAAATAAATGAACACATGACACACATAATGGTCACATAACAAACATAATGTTCACATGACACCCATAAATGATGTACTGCTCACATGATACCCATAAATGTGTACATGACATCAAGAAATAATCACATGGCAGACTTAACAATCCCATAAATGATCACATGACTAGTATACATCTCACAGAATATCCATAAAAGATTACATGAGGTGAAGAAATGAAAATACACAACGATCAAATGACACACAAAAAAACCTCATGACATAAATAAATGATGGCATGACACCCATACGCTTCATATTAAAAACATTACACCTGAAAAACATTATAATCACATAAATGATCACATGACACATATTATGCGAACATGACACAAACAATTGTCATCGACATAGATAGACGATCACATTATACACATAATGTTCAATAATTGATTAAATAACATCCTGTAACATCAATAATAAAAACATAAATGTATGTATAAAGTTAACATCTTGTTCAGTGTAACAGAACAATATAAATACGAGACAGAAGATTTCTCTAAAATCTAGTTTTCTGAACTGCTGACAGTTTTTGACTTCAGTTTAAACTTTTCTTTGAAACCTTGTGTGTACGAGTCGAAATGTACGATTGAACCATGACGGATGTTGAAACAGATAAACATGCAAAATAAAGGTTCATTAAACAAATAAAACAACCTCAAACCCAACATATTTACATTTTCCACATCAGATTCAAGTTGTAGAACAAAAGAACAGTGAACGTCAAACGCTAAACGTAAAAAAGCATCCCCGAATATGTACTTAAATCATCTTCCGTTACCGTCGTTTTATTCTGAAAGGCCAAGGCGGAAGTTGTCTGCAGCTCTCCCGCTGACTTGACGCGCTCTCACGCACAGGTTGAGACCAGAAACAAAAGTGACAAGAATCACATCTTTGACTTTTTCACGAAGACATTTTATTCAGATTTATTTTCACATCTCGAGGTTTGGACGAAACAGTTTCGAACGAAAAGAAGGATTTAAGATCCGGAACTTGTGCTTTTTTTTTGGCGCCGGGATGAAGGACCAGGTGCGTCGGCGGGACGACGGCAGCGTCTCGTCCGCGTCATGGAGTCTCTTCTCCGGCTGAGGTTTCTGGAGCAACATGGAGGACAGAAGGAGAGTCTCGTGGCTCCTGCTCTGGTCCTGCTTCTCGATGACTTCATCTCAGGTCCTCAGGATCGGTGAGTGAAGAATGACGAAGAATCTTTTTAAATGTTTGGCAACATTTGTGGTTAAAACAATAAAACATTCGCTTCAACACAAAATTACATTATTTTCCATTTAATTTCATTATTTAAACGTTTGAATTAACATTTTTTTTATTGTGTGAATCAATTTTCAGAATCATTATAATAATAATAATAATAATTTACATTTTTAAATAATAAAGAATAACGAAAACTTAATTTTAATACTTAAAAACGGTCAAAGAAAACAGCCTTTTGATAAATAAAAAAAAAGTAATTGAAACAAGAATCATTTACTAAACTCAAGTTATATTAACAATATATATATTTTGACAAATTTGTTTTTATTTTTTAAACATCATTTTTGTGTAAATATTTAATTTAAGACCTGAATAAATTGCAAATAAAAAGAAAAGCTTTATTAATTTTTCTATAATTAATAAATATATTGACACGATTATGGAGAATAAATGTTTTAAAATATTTTAAAAACGGTCCAAGGAAACATAAACAATAAATGGATTTATAAAAATGATTAAAAAAAACTGTTGTTGTTGGTAAGGGTTTTATTTCATCATTATTGTTCTTGTTTATTTATGTTTATCAACATTGTTGTTATTCATAATAAAGCAAGAATGAAACAAATGTATTAACATCATCACATCTTTTTAATGTAAATACATTATAAGAATACATTTGTTTTTCAAATAAATAATAGCAATTAAAAAATAAAACTCAATGTATTTAATATTTCACATTACAATTAAACAGGTATGAATAAAAAAATGTAATTGACAGTAATATACACTAATAGATTTCTGTTGTTGTTTTATACTTTTTAAATCATTTTTGACAGATTTTATTGTTAAAAAAAAGAAGCAAGAATTAAACATATATTGACTTTAAATTTAAAATAGTAACAAATATAGCAAATACTTAAAAAGATATTTATGATACTATGGATAATAAATGTTTTTAAATGATCTAGGTAACTAGGAAAATACTAACAGTGATGTGTATATATAGTTAAATATTTGTGTTTTTGATCGTAAACGTTATTGTTATTAACACTAATAATGATCCAGGTTCAATAAATAATCGCGATATAACCGTTTGAATCTGCATGTATTACTATTCTGAACCATCTTCACTGGAACTCAAGTTTCCTCCCGTGAATCCCATCTTCTCACTGTGATACCCGGAGATGCTCATCTCCTTCCTCCATCCATCCTTTGACCTCATTTCCAAGACGACCAAGAATTAACTTCTCGCTTTGCATCACAATATCATCGACCGTCCTGAGAGTGGATTCATTTCGAGTCCAGACTTCCAACCGTTGCGGACGAGACGCCCCGTGATGGAAGTATCGATTCACCGGCGAGCGTCTGAGAACGTGTTCAACCGGTCGTGATGGAAGTGATGCAAGTGTCCGCGGACGCTCAGAGTTCAGAGAAGTTCAGGCGTGGACGAGTCGAGAGGAGGATGTTCGTGGCGTCGCTCGCTTCTTCCGACGGTCCTGCAGGAACTGAAACTGATTGAATATTTATGACTTGAATCAAAGAAAGGTTGATAGTTAGGGCTGCACGATATATCGGAAAAATATTGTTATCGCGATATCTGCATGTGTGATACGCATATCGGAAACATGTGCGATAATTTATAATATTTATTGTATAAATCAAGCATTACTTTAATGTGTACTTCGACCAATCAGTGTCACGTTCTGTAAAGTTGTCAAATTGTACTTCTATGTCTCGTTGTTGTTTACGTCTCCGTCCGTCTGTGAACTGTGCAGCTTGCTAGGCTCAGTTGCTATGGCGACGCGTCTTGCCGGCGCGCTGACTTAGCTCAGTATATACATGGAAGTAATACTAATTCATGATCTAGTCAAACACTAGTGATCCAGTCACTCGTCTCTTTCAACCTCCTTTCTTAAAGCAACATATCGTAAGAACTTTCCATCTCGTCTCAGTTGTTTTCTTATAAGATCGTGAACTTCCAAACAAACCTGTCCGTCTTCACCGTATGCTAACGAGCTAAGTTGTTAGCGTCATTTATAGAGTGTTATGTGTGCGTTTACCGTATCTAAGGAGTTGTTGGCCATTTATTAAGGTTATGTGTGATGTACAAGGAGGTGGATTTATTATTGATTTGGTGATATCGCGACGCGCCGGCGGCTCCTCTCTGATGTCGCTCAGTTTCATGGGAAACCGATTCAATGGGAAACCGTTGCATTATGAGGGGACTACGATACGTGTCTCGTCTTATTTAAATAATACAATTTTCTTGTATTACGCATAATGTCTGTGGAAAAAAAATACAAAGGAGAAAAAAAGGAAGATTAAATAGTATTTCTAAAGTAGTAATATACTAAAGTAGTATTTGAAGTAGTAAACCAAATATATAAGTTTGAATAAATGTAGATTCAACTAGAACATATGGGTGCTTTAATTGTTGCAGTGCATTATGAGGGTGACTACGATACGTGTCTCGTCTTATTTGAATAATAAAATATTCTTGTTTTATGCATAATGTCTGTGGGAAAAAAATACAAAGGAGAAAAAAAAAGAAGATTAAATAGTATTACTGAAGTAGTAATATGCTAAAGGTACAACTAGGTAGGTAAACTATATGTTTAAATGAATGTAGTCTCAACTAGAACATATGGATGCTTTAATTGTTGCAGTGCATTATGGAGGGGGACTATGATGTGTCACATTAAATACAAAATAAACAAGAAAATTAAATAATAATTATAAAAATGTAAGAAGTTATGAATTGTGTATTTTTAAAATATGAATAAATTGAAAATAACCAAAAAAAAAGAAGAATACATGACTTAAATAAATGAAACTTAAAGTTCCTTTACATCTAAAAACAAACTAGTTTATTTGAAATAGAATCAACACTTCAGTCCAGACTTGTGTAAAGTTGCAGCTCTGGAAGCTGGACTCTGAGGTTGTCTCCGAACATCCATCAGGCTGTCGGGGACAGAGGTTTGTTTTGGACGTGAAGACTCGTCTCAGATACGTATTGATCCTCATGCTCTCCTGAGGCTGAGACTGAAACACTGCTTCTTACTTTTCTGTCCAGAGAACAAACTCAAACAAAGCAAGACGTGTGTAGTTGTGCGTTTCTTGAGTGATGGAAAATTCTACCTTCAGATTCCTGATGTGAATTTCATCTTTAAAATGACGTTTAAATCAATATTTTGTCGTCAAAGTGAGTGTCCAAATGAAATCTAGGACAAAAAGGAATATTTTATGTCATGTTTCTGCTCCTGATGGGATGGATTGATGCAACTAAAAGATCACATTTCAGTTTGTGTGCCTTAAAAATATGTATATTTGAACAAAAATAACTTAATTTGGCTATTACAATGTCAGAGCCTTAAAATGTCTATTTTAAAGATTTATTCAAATAAAATGTCAAATTTGTGTATTTCATTGAAGAGGTTTTTTGTTCAGGTTTTGAATATTTTTGACATAAATCTCACTTTAAATATTTTGAAGAGAGACAGCTTTTACCTGTATTACCTGTATGTATTCTTATTCTTAAGTAGGGGTATGTATTTGAAAGAATATATATATATATATATATTATATATATATATATATATATATATATATATATATATATATATATATATATATAATATATAATATATCATAATACAGAAGCGACAATGCGATATATCATGATAGTGTAGTAGCAAGTACATATTAGTAGTATTGTCAAGTACTTGACTCTGATGTTGTAGGATATACAGACCACATGACTCTTGACAAAGTTGTAACTGCTTTCTTTTGTTTTCAAACCAAAATATGTCCAAATATCAGCTTTAAAAGTTGCTGGAGTCACAGTATCCTCTCGTCCCCAGTCACTTTATTCTCTCGTCCCCAGTCACCAGTCACCATTTGCATTGTTTTGTGGTACTGTAGGAACAAGAATATATATGTAGTATTGTTGTGTACTTGACTCTGGTGTTGCAGAATTTACTCTTGACGAGTCACTGTATCCTCACTGTCTCCTCTTGTCCTCAGTCATTGCCAGAATATTTTAATTTCTAGTGTTTCTTAACCTGGTGGAGTCACTGTATCCTCTCGTCCTCAGTCACCGCAGGATTTCAATATATTCTTCAGCTGCAGAGGATGCAGGCTGCTGCCATCTAGTGGCCGGAAGTCTATTTGCATCACAAAAATGAACAATGTAGCTGCATGTTGTCCGAAATCGGAAAAAAAATCACTGACTTTATTGAAATGTAAATGGTGCTGAATGTCAATACATTATTGTGAAAAAACATTTCAATTTTATATATTATAGAAGGTTATTAAGGTTCATTTATTACTTGTTTTAAATATAAAAATCACTTTAATTAAAAATAAATAAATAAAAAGATCCCGTGTGTACATCTTGAGATTCCTTTAAAAATAAACAAATTAAAAAACTTTTTTTTTTTAAATAAAATGTATCCTTAAGAAGAAAACTTCTAAAGGTTTGGATATTTTTGGTGGAAAACATTTTGTTCCTCAGCTTTTCTTTTAGTTCCTCTTGTCGTTTCTCAAAGAGAACGTGATGATTCTCTCGCAGAAACAAAAGCACAAAATAAACAAAACAAAACAAACTCAGACAGACATGTTTTTATCCTTGAAATCTGTGTTTTCCACAATTAAACTCAGACACACTGAGCCTCAGACGAGCTCGAGCGTCGGTCCTTCCTCGTAATTGCTTGTTTCCATATAGACGTGGAGGTTTGGTGCCCACGCCAGCAGCTCTTGAGTGAACGTCTCCACTGACGTTCCTTCAAACTTGAACCAGGATCACGGACGTCCACATCGGTTCAGTCTGGCTGGAGCAGAAGAAAAGGTGGTCGGACGCGCTCTGATACACAAGAGGAACTGAACTCAGACGTGCTCTTCAAGATCTTCAAGACTGACTCTTCACCTCCCTCTGCGACCATCTTTCTTCTGGAGGAGTTGAAACACCAGTTCACTGAGCAGACATTAACGGTCCAGAGACGTCTGCTTGTAAATAGTTGTCGACCCGACTGAGTAAAGAACATTCTTAGCATCTTACGAGGTCGTTTTGAATCCACTTTTTCTGTCGAATTAGACCCGAAATGGACCTTATTAACTCAGATTCTACCATTTATTGACTCATAGATTTATTATATATAAAAAGAAATATATATATATATATAAATATTCTGTATGTTTATCCTTGGCGTGTATTGTCAAAAATCTGTTAATACGTATCACCATACAGGGTCAACGATGAGATATATTGCGATATATAGTGATAGTGTAGTAACAAGGATGTATTTGTAGTATTGTCGAGTACTTGACTCTGGTGTTGTGATAGTGTAGTAACAAGTATATATGTGTAGTATTGTCAAGTACTTCACCCTGGTGTTGTGATAGTGTAGTAACAAGTATATATCTGTGTAGTATTGTCAAGTACTTGACTCTGATGTTGTGATAGTGTAGTTACAAGTATATATGTGTAGTATTGTCCAGTACTTGACTCTGGTGTTGTGATAGTGTAGTAACAAGTATATATGTGTAGTATTGTCAAGTACTTGACTCTGATGTTGTGATAGTGTAGTAGCAAGTATATATGTGTTGTATTGTCCAGTACTTGACTCTGGTGTTGTGATAGTGTAGTAACAAGTATATACTGTATGTGTAGTATTGTCCAGTACTTGACTCTGGTGTTGTGATAGTGTAGTAACAAGTATATATGTGTAGTATTGTCGAGTACTTGACTCTGGTGTTGTGATAGTGTAGGAACAAGTATATATGTGTAGTATTGTCGAGTACTTGACTCTGGTGTTGTAGTATTTACAGACCACATGACTCTTGACAAACTCGTAACTGCTTTTATTTGTTTTCAAACCAAAATATGTCCAAACATCAACTTTAAAAGCTGCTGGACTGTATCCTCTCATCCTCAGTCATCGCCCGGATTTCACATTTTTTCATTGTTTCTTTAGGAGGACATTATAACTGATGTCATATAGTGGCCAGAATTGTAATTACAACGCTAAAATGAACAAATGCTGTCGATATCTGCATGTTAAATTAAAAATAACTAATTTTAAAATTTGAATCGATATACAGTATCATAAAAAATATATATCTCAATGTTTCATGTAATATTGTTAAAATGTTTCATCCATCAGAAGTAAAAGTAAAAAAAAAAAAAAATGCTGATGTTTAACAGCAGAATTAAAAATGATAACGTTGAGGTTCAATATTGCAAAACAAATGAATTTATTTTAAAGCAAATTAATTCGAAACTACAGGTTTAAGTAAAAAAAGGCTTAGTTGAGATAATCAATAGCAGACTGAAAAAGTATTTTGGTGTTAATTTCATTAAATTCTGCATGTACTCTCTCACCTCTTTCTCACAGTATTTTCTTTTAATTTCATTAATTAATTATGTTTTTAAATTCCATTTAGTTTTCATTATTTTTTGAAAGAAATTAAAGTAAAGATAATCATGCAAAATTATAATCCATCACCAAAGTATGAAATATATTAAAATAAAAAACAATGTCAAATTAAAAAATTTTGAATATAAAATATTAATTTTGTAAATAAACTAATAATACAACATCTTAAAATCGTGTCATATTTTTTATATTGAAATAAAGTATAATCAGAATGTAATAATTAAATATTTTATGTACAATTAAAATGCAAATATTCACAGTTTCTTCATTTTTGTGTTGCAATTTAACTTCAGGCCGCTAGATGGCAGCAGTTATTTCATCCTCCGCAGCTCAAGGAACAATGAAATCTCGAGATATCCTGGAGATGACTGAGGACGAGAGGATACAGCCGACTCCAGCAGCCTTTGAAAGCTGTTCTTTGGACACATTTTGTCTTTCAATTCATTGAATTCAACCAAATAAATGGAACAATCACAAGATAAAATCGTGATTCTCTATTGTTTATCGTTTGTAAAAGTCATAAACGAATAAAGCTCGTCCACTAATAAATAAAAAATAATTTCATCATCACTGATCAACTGCGACCGTCATCTCAGCCTGTGCAGAGATCCAAAAGCCCGACAAGGCAATCGAACGTCGTTTAAATTCCATCTGTAAATGAAAAATAAATGGAAAAAGTTCCCATTTACTAGCGTTTTATGCAGATTTATCAAATTTCCCCACTTCGTTGCCATGGTTACCTGGAACCCTCGGCAGCGATTTGAGAATTAAAAGCCATTCCAGATGGATGTTTTCCGCTCGCACTTGGATTACGCTTCGTTATTTCAGCGGCGGCCGGAGGTTTTGAATCCATTAATTTATTATCCAGGCATAAAGTTTTGACAAATTTCACGAGCGGATTTGATTTGAAAACACATAATTAACGACGGCGACCTTGCAGCGCGAAGACGTTTGACGACTTTATGCGTCTTTAACCATCATTTCCCAAAGGAATCAATAAAGTCGTATATTATTTAAACGATCGTGTTTATTCAAGATGAAGCGTTTCTTTCATAGATTTACTACAAATGTTTATTTATTTAAAGTACTGAAGACGTTTGTTTTACATGTAGTTTCACAATCCATGTGTATTTATTTTTAACATGCGTTTTAACGTAAATAACTTAAGTTTATGTCATCATAAAAAACGTGAAATTACAAATATTTATTTAAATAAAATTAGGAAAACCTAAACGTTTTTTGTTTTTTTTGTTTTTTGGCAAGGGGGGGTTTTGTTTTTTTTTTTTTTTTTTTTTTTTTTTTTTTTTTTTTTTTTTTTTTTTTTTTTTTTTTTCCCCCCCCCTTTTTTTTTTTTTTTTTTTTTTTTCCATGTTACCACTAATGATCACTGAGTTACGATGTTACCACTAATGATCACTGAGTTACGATGTTACCACTAATGATCACTGAGTTACGATGTTACCACTAATGATCACTGAGTTACGATGTTACCACTAATGATCACTAGAGTTACGATGTTACCACTAATGATCACTGAGTTACGATGTTACCACTAATGATCACTGAGTTACATAATGATCACTGAGTTAGATGTTACCACTAATGATCACTGAGTTACGATGTTACCACTAATGATCACTGAGTTACGATGTTACCACTAATTCAATGACACAATGATCACCGAGTTACGATGTTACCACTAATGATCACTGAGTTACGATGTTACCACTAATGATCACTGAGTTACGATGTTACCACTAATGATCACTGAGTTACGATGTTACCACTAATGATCACTGAGTTACGATGTTACCACTAATGATCACTGAGTTACGATGTTACCACTAATGATCACTGAGTTACGATGTTACCACTAATGATCACTGAGTTACGATGTTACCACTAATGATCACTGAGTTATGATGTTACCACTATTGACCACTGAGTCGTGTCCCTTGATCACTGAGTTACGATGTTACCACTAATGATCACTGAGTTACGATGTTACCACTAATGATCACTGAGTTACGATGTTACCACTATTGATCACTGAGTTACGATGTTACCACTAATGATCACTGAGTTACGATGTTACCACTAATGATCACTGAGTTACGATGTTACCACTAATGATCACTGAGTTATGATGTTACCACTAATGATCACTGAGTTACGATGTTACCACTAATGATCACTGAGTTACGATGTTACCACTAATGATCACTGAGTTACGATGTTACCACTAATGATCACTGAGTTACGATGTTACCACTAATGATCACTGAGTTACGATGTTACACACTAATGATCACTGAGTTACGATGTTACCACTAATGATCACTGAGTTACGATGTTACCACTTATCGTGTTAACTAATTGATCACTGAGTTACGATGTTACCACTAATGATCACTGAGTTACGATGTTACCACTAATGATCACTGAGTTACGATGTTACCACTATTGATCACTGAGTTACGATGTTACCACTAATGATCACTGAGTTACGATGTTACCACTAATGATCACTGAGTTACGATGTTACCACTAATGATCACTGAGTTACGATGTTACCACTAATGATCACTGAGTTACGATGTTACCACTAATGATCACTGAGTTACGATGTTACCACTAATGATCACTGAGTTACGATGTTACCACTATTGATCACTGAGTTACGATGTTACCACTAATGATCACTGAGTTACGATGTTACCGACTAATGATCACTGAGTTACGATGTTACCACTATTGATCACTGAGTACGATGTATACGATGTTACCACTAATGATCACTGAGTTACGATGTTACCACTATTGATCACTGAGTTACGATGTTACCACTATTGATCACTGAGTTACGATGTTACCACTATTGATCACTGAGTTACGATGTTACCACTATTGATTTACCACTGAGTTACGATGTTACCACTATTGATCACTGAGTTACGATGTTACCACTAATGATCACTGAGTTACGATGTTACCACTATTGATCACTGAGTTACGATGTTACCACTAATGAACACTGAGTTACGATGTTACCACTATTGATCACTGAGTTACGATGTTACCACTAATGATCACTGAGTTACGATGTTACCACTAATGATCACTGAGTTACGATGTTACCACTAATGATCACTGAGTTACGATGTTACCACTAATGATCACTGAGTTACGATGTTACCACTATTGATCACTGAGTTACGATGTTACCACTATTGATCACTGAGTTACGATGTTACCACTATTGACCACTGAGTTACGATGTTACCACTTTTGATTACTGAGTTACGATGTTACCACTATTGATCACTGAGTTACGATGTTACCACTATTGATCACTGAGTTACGATGTTACCACTATTGACCACTGAGTTACGATGTTACCACTATTGATCACTGAGTTACGATGTTACAACTATTGACCACTGAGTTACGATGTTACAATTAATGATCACTGAGTTACGATGTTACCACTATTGACCACTGAGTTACGATGTTACAACTATTGACCACTGAGTTACGATGTTACAACTATTGACCACTGAGTTACGATGTTACCACTATTGATCACTGAGTTACGATGTTACAACTAATGATCACTGAGTGGATTTATTTGTTTCTCCAGATTGTAAATGTGTTCCGTAAAGGATGTTACATTTACAAACATTATCAACGAGCTAATAATGTCTTTAGGCAACTTTTGAAACTAGGTCATGACCCAAACATCCGAACCTTTAGTTTCACAGACACACTGAAGCAACACTGTGTGAGAACCAGCCGTGGTCTGACGACAATTCTGTTTAAAAGGTTTTCACTATGTTAAGTTTGTTAAATGTAGCGAGTGATTGTTGCTCCCCTCCCTCTGGACCACTTTCACAACCACTTGTTCCAATTCAAAGCTGCTGCTCACGTATCGTCACAAATGGAAAACTTGACTCAAATAATAATTGTATTCAGCAGAAGTAGTAAAATGTGTTTTGAACATTTCTGAATGCTGCTATGCTAATGTCACTGGCATGGGTGTGTAATGGCAAGAATTACCGTTTCACGATCCAGGGACAACGACACATTGTGATACTGTAGTATATATTTGTATTTGTATTTGTATTGTGAGAACTTGACTCTGATGTTGTGACAGTGTAGTAACAAGTATATATTTGTATTTGTATTGTCAAGTACTTGACTCTGGTGTTGTGATAGTGTAGTAACAAGTATATATTTGTATTTGTATTGTGGAATACTTGACTCTGGTGTTGTGATAGTTTAATTACAAGTATATATTTGTATTTGTATTGTGGAATACTTGACTCTGGTGTTGAGATAGTTTAATTACAAGTATATATTTGTATTTGTATTGTGGAGTACTTGACTCTGGTGTTGTGATAGTGAAGTAACAAGTATATATTTGCATTTTTATTGTCGAGTACTTGACTCTGGTGTTGTGATACTGTAATAACAAGTATATATTTGTATTTGTATTGTCGCGTACTTGACTGTGGTCTTGCAGATTTTACAGACCACATGTAACAACTTTTGCATTTGTTTTTTAAACCAAAATAAGTCAAAACATCAGCTTTAAAAGCTGCTGGAGTCACTGTATCCTCTTGTCCTCAGTCTTTGCAGAGATCTCACATTACTTTATTGATCCTTTAGTTGTGGAGGACATTATAACTGAATGAACAGAATTGAAACCCAAAATTTACAAATGCTGTAAATATATGTATGTTAAATTAAAAATAACAATTGAATTATTTTTATAAAGCTTTAAAAGCTGCTGGAGTCACTGTATCCTCTCGTCCTTGGTCACAATATAATAACTATGGTAAAAAATTAAATATGATTTAAGAAATTTATTTAAAATTGATTTGTTTTAATCGCTGAAGTGCTGTCGAATATTGATACAGTATCGTGAAGAAATATTGCAATATAACGTATCAAAATTTTCTAACACCCCTTTGATACAGGGCCAATTATACAAAGTTGTTTGATACTGTAGCAACAAGAATATGTTTGTAGTCATTGTCGAGTACTTGACTCTGGTGTTGTAGTATTTACAGACCACATGACTTTTGATGAAGTCGTAACTGCTTTCATTTGTTTTCAAACCAAAATATGCAGCTTTAAAAAAAAGCTGGACTCACTGTATCCTCTCGTCCTCAGTCACTGTATCCTCTCGTCCCCAGTCACAGTATAATAACTATGGTGAAAAATTAATTATGTTTTAGATGAAGACACATTTAAAACTTATTTGTTGTAATTGCAAAAGTGTTGTCAAATATTGATACAGTATCGTGAAGAAATATTGCGATTCATCGTTGTATCAATATTTTCACACACCCCTACAGTTCAGGGTCAATGATACAATGTTTGCTAATACTGTATTTACAAGGATATATTTGTAGTTTTGTCGAAACTTGAGACAGGGGTTGCAGAATTTACAAACAACATGTTTGTCAAGAAAATATTGCTTTGTTTATTTACTGAACGGTGTGAGCTCCTCGGCAGAGGTATGCTTCGTCACAGTGCTATTCAACCGTGAGGTCTTCGGTCGCGAGCTACAGTTGTTGTTCCTCGAGAGGGTTTTGATCTAAATAATAACTCGACACAGTGAATGTTTTTTTCACGTCTGGGATGTCGGAGAGTTTGTCAGCGTGAAGAAAACCACCGAATCGTTGACAATCATCTGGTTTCTCTCGCTCTCTTCTCTCGACTCGTCTTTTCCGAATCCCCCATTTCGAACGCTCTCTGCCGGGGTCTCGTCGTTCCCCCCCGATACGCTCGCTCTCCGGGAGCAATTATTCAGCTTCCACCATCTCATCTCGCTTTCGACTTCACGTTCCCCGTCTCTCTGCGACGGATGACGGGACGTTGATGAGGAGTTTCCGAGCGATCGCAGTCGTTCTGTCTTCGGCCGCAACTCGTTTCTCTTCGACAGCTGAGAGTCGCTCAAGTGTGGACCTGGATCTTCTGGAAGATCTTGTCAGGACGTCTTTGGTTCGGTCTCATTAATGCAGCGTTATATATATATATATATATATATATATATATACGTCTCTTCCTGTGAAGAAAAAATGTATTTATGGATTTGTTCCTGATCTTCTGCAGCTGTGAAAACACTCGTTAAGAGCTCAAATGTATTTACTGTTAAATTGGTTTTCTCTCGCATAAATCATTTCAAAAACCTGTTCTTATGTCGTCGTGAGTTCTGGAGGATTTAGAAAACGTTATGTAAATGTTGTGTTTATGTAAAGTGTGAAACTCTCAGTCTGCTTGTTCGTTAAACTGGTCCCTGCACTCCGATTTCCTCCCACACAAGTAGAGGTTCTTATTTTTCCATATGGGTTTCTGTTAATATCTTCTTTTTTGTAGTTTTTTTTTTTTCTTCATTATATTTTCACTTTTATTAACAAAAGAGATACATTTTATCTAGCAAAACATTTAAATTTTAAAATTACGTGACAAATTAATCATTGTTGTAAATATCTTCTTGTACTTTTCTGAACCAACATTTTGTTAAATTTTATTCATTTTTTATATTTTAGATACTAACATTTGCTATCAACATTTAAATCTTATTCTTCTTAATCATAGATTCACTTTTATTAATAGAAAAAAATGTTTTTTTTGCAAGGAAAAACTTATTTCAGTATTTCATTCTTTATAACATAATATTTTATCTTTATTTTTCCATTATCTATCTTTCTTTTAGTGGTAAACGCCCCCAGATATTTTTTAATTTTATGTAGCAAAATTAGTTTTTATTTTAAATGTTTTTTTTTCTCCAATGTATGTATTTTTTACTATGTATTTAACTTTCTTACTCATATTTCCCTTTCATTAATAAAAACAATAATTAACCATTTTTATTTGGTGTATTATGTGTAAATTATGTGTATTAGAAAGGCGCTTTATAAATAGAGATTATTATTATTATTATTTTTATTATTTAATGATATAAAAAAAAAAAATCGAAATTATTTTTTATTATAAATATTTCATTCGAACTTCAAACTGGAATCCACTGTATCCTCTTGTCCTCAGTTCACCCGGATCTCTATTCCGCTAGTTGTGAAGGACATCGGATGCCATCTTGTGGCTGGAATTTCAATTGCAACACAAAAATGAATAAATTATGTCAGTATTTGCATGTTAAATGGAAAAAGAAAACCATTTTTGTTTCACACACACTTAATTTTTTTAAAATTGTAAATAAAATGAATTGAAAAATGTATATACACTTATATAGAAATATAAATAACACTAACTATGGTGAATGCTTTCAAATCAATCTTGTCGAGTACTTGGAGTCACTGTATCCTCTCGTCCTCAGTCGGACGTAATGACTGCTGCCATCTACAGGCCAAAAGTTAGGTTGCGACACATATATGAACAAACACTATTAATATCTGCATTTTATTTGTAAATAAAATGAATTCAAATATTTATGCATACTTATGCAGAAATATAAATAACACAAAACTAAGGTGAATGCTTTCAAATAAATCTTGTTGAGTAGTTGGAGTCACTGTATCCTCTCGTCCTCAGTCATCGGACGTAATGACTGCTACCATCTACAGGCTGAAAGTTTGGTTGCAACAAATATATGAACAAACACTATTAATATCTGCATGTTAATTTGTAAATAAAATGAATTGAAATATTTATATACACTTATGTAGAAATATAAATAACACTAACTATGGTGAATGCTTTCAAATCAATCTTGTCGAGTACTTGGAGTCACTGTATCCTCTCGTCCTCAGTCGGACGTAATGACTGCTGCCATCTAGAGGCCGAAAGTTTGGCTGCAACAAATATATGAACAAACACTATTAATATCTGCATGTTAATTTGTAAATAAAATGAATTTAAATATTTATACACACTTATGCAGAAATACAAATAACACAATAACTATGGTGAATGCTTTCAAATAAATCTTGTTGAGTACTTGGAGTCACTGTATCCTCTCGTCCTCAGTCATCGGACGTAATGACTGCTGCCATCTACAGGCCGAAAGTTTGGTTGCAACAAATATATGAACAAACACTATCAATATCTGCATTTTATTTGTAAATAAAATGAATTGGAATATTTATACACACTTATGTAGAAATATAAATAACACAAAACTAAGGTGAATGCTTTCAAATCAATCTTGTTGAGTACTTGGAGTCACTGTATCCTCTCGTCCTCAGTCGCCGGACGTAATGACTGCTGCCATCTAGAGGCCGAAAGTTTGGCTGCAACAAATATAAAAAAACAAAAAAAAAATATTTTTTTTTTTTTTTTTTTTTTTTTTTTTTTTTTTTTTTTTTTTTTTTTTTTTTTATTTTTAAAAAACCCCCCCTTTTTTTTTTTTTTTTTTTTTTTTTTTTTTTTTTTTTTTTTTTTTTTTTTTTTTTCTCCCCCCCCCCCTTTTGTTTTTTTTTTTTTTTTTTTTTTTTTTTGGTTTTTTTTAGTTTGGTTGCAACAAATATATGAACAAACACTATTAATATCTGCATGTTAATTTGTAAATAAAATGAATTGAAATATTTATACACACTTAAGTAGAAATATCAACCATAACAACTAACCATGGTGATTGCTTTCAATGCTTTCATCCTTTTTTTTTTTTTTTTTAAATCTTGTTGGGTACTTGGGGCCCCTTTCCCCCCTCTTCCCCTTCATGTATCGGACGAATGACTGCTACCATCTAGAGGCCGAAAGTTTGGTTGCAACAACGTATATTGAACAAACACTATTAATATCTGCATGTTAACTGGTAAATAAAATTAATTGAAATATTTCTACTTACTTACACTTTAATGTCAACCATAAAATGAACCAGGATAAAAATGTTGAAAACTTCCCCCCCCCCCCCCCCCTTTTCCCCTTTAAGAAATATAAATAACACAATAACTATGGTGAATGCTTTCAAATCAATCTTGTCGAGTACTTGGAGCCACTGTATCCTCTCGTCCTCGGACGTAATGGCTGCTGCCATCTAGAGGCCAAAAGTTAGGTTGCGACACATATATGAACAAACACTATTAATATCTGCATTTTATTTGTAAATAAAATGAATTCAAATATTTATGCATGCTTATGCAGAAATATAAATAACACAAAACTAAGGTGAATGCTTTCAAATCAATCTTGTTGAGTAGTTGGAGTCACTGTATCCTCTCGTCCTCAGTCATCGGACGTAATGACTGCTACCATCTACAGGCTGAAAATTTGGTTGCAACACATATATGAACAAACATTAATATTAATATCCGCATTTTAATTGTAAATAAAATGAATTGAAATATTTATATACACTTATGTAGAAATATAAATAACACTAACTATGGTGAATGCTTTCAAATCAATCTTGTCGAGTACTTGGAGCCACTGTATCCTCTCGTCCTCAGTCGGACGTAATGACTGCTGCCCTCTAGAGGCCGAAAGTTTGGCTGCAACAAATATATGAACAAACACTATTAATATCTGCATGTTAATTTGTAAATAAAATTAATTTAAATATTTATACACACTTATGTAGAAATATAAATAACACAATAACTATGGTGAATGCTTTCAAATAAATCTTGTTGAGTAGTTGGAGTCACTGTATCCTCTCGTCCTCAGTCATCGGACGTAATGAGTGCTGCCATCTACAGGCCGAAAGTTTGGTTGCAACACGTATATGAACAAACACTATTAATATCTGCATGTTAACTGGTAAATAAAATGAATTGAAATATTTACACACACTTAACTGTAATGTCAACCATAAAAGAACCAGGATAAAAACATGTTGAAATCTTCATGGTCTCCCAGGAGGAATCTTCGAGACGCGGGAGAGCGAGCTGGTGAGCATGGACGAACTGGCCTTCAAGTTCGCCGTCAACAACATCAACCGCAACAAAACGCTGATGCCCAACATGACCTTGACCTACGACATCCAGAGGATCAACATGTTCGACGGCTTCGAGGCGTCCAGGAGAGGTGGGTCGTCGTCGTCCTTCGTCTCTTCTCCGGCTCTTCAAACCTCCTCCCTTGTTCTTCCACAGTGTGCGACCAGCTGGCGCTGGGCGTGGTCGCCGTGTTCGGACCCTCGCACAGCTCGTCGGTCAGCGCCGTCCAGTCCATCTGCAACGCCCTGGAGGTGCCGCACATCCAGACGCGCTGGAAACACCCGTCCGTGGACAACAAGGACACCTTCTTCATCAACCTGTTCCCCGAGTACACGGCCATCGCCAGAGCCATCCTGGACGTGGTGACGTTCTTCAAGTGGAAGAAGCTCACGGTCATCTACGAAGACAGCATAGGCAAGAGTTTTCTGCAGACCGGGAACATACCTGTCAATCAAACATCAGTTAAAAACCTATTCTCAGAACATACCTGTCAATCGAACATGAGTAAAAAACCTATTCTCATAACATACCTGTCAATTAAACATGAGTAAAAAATCTATTCTCAGGACATACCTGTCAATCAAACATGAGTTAAAAAACTATTCTCAGAACATACCTGTCAATCAAACATGAGTAAAAAAACTATTCTCAGAACATACCTGTCAATCAAACATGGATCTATCTTGTTCTACCCTATCCTATCTTGTTCTATCCTATTCTGTCTTGTTCTATCCTATTCTACCTTGTTCTATCCTATTCTGTCTTGTTCTATCCTATTCTGTCTTGTTCTATCCTATTCTAACTTGTTTTATCCTATTCTATTTTGTTCTATCCTATCCTATCTTGTTCTATCCTATTCTGTCTTGTTCTATCCTATTATAATAATAATAATAATAATAATCTCTATTTATATAGCGCCTTTCTAGACCAGGGTCACAAATTATATTGTGTTCTATCCTATTCTATCTTGTTTTATCCTATTCTATCTTGTTCTATTCTATTCTAACTTGTTCTGTTCTATCTATCTTGTTCTATCTTATTCTATCTTGTTCTATTCTATCTTCTTCTGTTCTCTTTATCTTGTTCTATCCTATTCTATCTGGTTCTATTTATTATATCTTGTTCTATTCTATCCTGTTCTGTTCTGTCTATCTTGTTCTGTCCTATTCTATCTTGTTCTATCCTATTATATCTTGTTCTATCCTATCCTATCTTGTCCTATCCTATCTTGTTATATCCTATTCTATCTCGTTATATCCTATCCTATCCTATCTGTTCTATTCTATCTTGTTCTATCTATCTTGTTCTATCTTGTTCTATCTTGTTTTATCCTATTCTATCTTGCTTTATCCTATTCTAGCTTGTTTTGTTCTGTTCTCTCTATCCTATTCTATCTGGTTCTATCCTATTCTGTCTTGTTCTAGTCTACCTTGTTCTATCCTATTCTATCTTATTCTATCTTGTTCTATCCTTCAGGTCTGATGAGGATGCAGGAGTTGATCAAAGCTCCGGCGAAGCTCAGCCTGAAGATCAAGATCCGTCAACTCAACCCAGGAAACCCTGACGCTCGTCCACTGCTGAAGGAGCTGAAGAAGGACAAAGAGTTCTTCATCATCTTCGACTGCTCCTACAGTATGGCCTCTGAACTCCTGAAGCAGGTGAGAAGAAAGAAACAAGTCCTTCTTTTTCACCTTCTTGTTTTGCTGTATATAAAGTGATTATTGTTACTTTTCCAGCTTTCTTCGATGGGAATGATGACGGAGTATTATCACTTCTTCTTCACCACTTTGGTAAGTTTCTCTTGGATCAACCTTTTTTTAAACTCAACGTTTAAATCATTATATTTGGAATTAAACAAGGAAAGTGTTATTAAAAAGTGAGAATAATTTACCAGCCAAAGGTCCAGAACATTTAAAAAAAGCAAAATAAAAGTAAAGCCAAAGTATTCAACCAAAAGAAACACAAGTTAAAGTCAACAGCAAAAAAAGTCAAGTGACCAAAGTGACCAGGGAAAAAAAGAAAGAAAATCAAGTAATAAAAATACAAATAAAAGTAAAGTTTAAAGAAAATACGAGAAAAAGGTCAATCTGTAGCTAATTTAAAAAAGGGAAGGTGAGGTAAACAAAAAACAAAGTCGCCAGAAAAATAAATGAATTAATTTTTTTAAAGCAACAAAAAAGAAGGAAGTTGTCACTGACAAAAAAGTAATGTAAATAAAAATTATTTGGCAGTAATAAAAAAAACAGCAAAAAGTCTACAGTATAAAGTATGAAAAAAGTATCCAGCAGAAAAAGGAATACAAGTCAAGTAAAAAAACAATAAATAAATAAAACAAACAGCAAATGTAAAATGAATAAAAGACACCAGGAAGAAAGGGAATCTGCATGAAAATGGTTAAGTACACAAAAATTAAAAAAATAAAGTTGCCATTAAAAGAAAAATTGAAGCAGAAATTCACTAGGAAATCATAATGGAAAATGGAAAATGGTTTTCCATAAAAAACCAACAACTTTATAATAAAAATCTGCTGAAAAAATAACCAGGAAAAGTTGCCATAACTTATTAGTTTTGTTGTTAACTTTGCTGCACTTTGTCCAAACAACTGTGCATTAAACTGATCATCGGGACTTAATATAATATAAACGTATATCTAGATTCTTTATTTGACTTTCCTACTGTTTACTAGATTTGAGACACTCGAGTGTCATGAAGATCATTTAACTCATAACGCTGTCGATCCTGCTTCACCATCTGCTCCAGGACCTGTTTGCTCTGGACCTGGAGCCGTACCGCTACAGCGGGGTCAACATGACGGGGTTCAGGCTCCTGAACATGAACGACCCGGGGGTCTCTGCCACCATGGACAAGTGGGCCACGGAGAGGATGCAGGGACCCAAGCAGGAGGGGGGTCTGATGGACGGCATCATGACTGTGAGTCAGAACCACAATCTGATAAAACCTACATTTTATGATCACAACAACAAACACACAAGTCGACTCTTTATGCCTGAATCTTTGAGGTTAGTTTGGCGACATTAGCTTTTTTCATGTCCTCAGGGGCCACACTTCATGTTGGGACATTATGGTCTGTCAATCCAGAAGAAAGAAGGATAAGTAAAAAAGAGTCTGTTCATGATATGATGGAAAAAACACTCGTACGAATAGATGAAAAGCAAAAGATCAAGTACAATAATTTCATGATATTCTATAATGAAGCTAAAGTTGTTGTTTGTTATAATTCATTGAAATGATCAAACCATCTTTGTACACACACAAATATAAACAAACACAAACACACATTAAAATATAAACACAAAAACAATTTTGAATAATCGCACTGACAACCATATTTAATACTTGTACACACACAAATAGATTACAAATGTACACACACAAATATAAACACACTCACCCATATTCATTTATACATACACAAACACATACAAATATAAAAAATACACAGCTTTACTGAAGGTGTCCAGTGACATCATGATGTCGGCTGACTCTGGTAAATCCACTGTTCTGGTTCTCTTGGATCTGTCCTCAGCCTTTGACACAGTTGATCACCAGATCCTGCTGAGAAGACTGAGGGATGAAGACTGTCTGGGTCTGTGTTAGAATGGTTCTCATCTTACCTTTCTGGGCGCAGTTTAAGTGTATCTGCCAATCAAATGAGGTCTGAATCGGCAGATCTGTTGTGTGGAGTCCCTCAAGGTTCTGTTCTGGGTCCTTTATTGTTTTTGCTGTACTTGATTCCCCTCGGTAAAATCATTCAGAGATTTCCTGATGTTTCTTATCACATTTTTGCTGATTACATCCAGCTCTACTGCTCTTTTGATCCAACTGAGCCCCAGAGGCTGAACAGATTAGTCAGTTGATTGCTAGAAATCAAACAATGAGTGAAAACACTTTACAGCTAAATGTGGACAAAACTGAAACTCTGGTGATTGCTCCTGATGATAAGGTTCCAGGGTTGAGTCAGTACTTGGGTGACTTAGGTCAGTCTGTCAAACTGAGCCTGAGAAACCTGGGTGTTGTATTTGATAAAGACATGTCTCTTGTTCAACACTGCAGAAAACTGACCAGAAACTGTTTCCTTCAACTGAGAAAAATCTCTAAACTTAGGAAAATGTTGTCACAACATGATCTGGAGCTTGTAATCCATGCGTTTGTTTCTTCTCGTCTGGACTATTGTAACAGTTTGTTTTCATGTCTTAACAAGAAGGATGTGTCTCGCCTGCAGTTGATACTAAACTCTGCAGCGAGAATTCTGACCCGCTCTAGTAGAAGAACTCACATTTCTCCGATCCTTAAAACTCTTCACTGGCTTCCAGTTTCTTTCAGGATCAACTTTAAAATTCTGGTTCTTACTTTCAGATCTATTCATGGTCAGACTCCTCCTTCCATCACTGATCTGATCCAGCCTTACACCCCAGCTCGGGCTCTGAGGTCTGTGGATCAGAATCTACTTATGGTTCCACGCACACGGCTCAGGACCAGAGGAGAGAAATCTTTTCAGGCTGTTGCTCCTAAGCTTTGGAACGATCTTCTCTCTCTTTGCTCTTGATGGATCTACTGACTCCTTTAAGAAACATCTTAAGACGTTTCTATTTGTTCAGGCTTTTCCTTGATTTTCTGGAACTCCTGTGTTGTTCTCAGTATTATCTTGATCTTTAAAGTATGTACTTTTTTGAGTATTGTTTTGATTGTTTAAGCGCTTTGTGACCCTGGTCTGGAAAAGCACTATATAAATAAATATTACTTACTTACTTACTTACACTGACAACCATATTAACACACACACAAACGTATGGGAATATAAAGGTACACAAAATAAATGAAAATATACACATTTGCATTCATATACACACACTGACAAAAATGGATTATGCCCACACGCAAACACACAGACACACACAAATAAGAATACACATGTACACACACAAACACATTCACAGATATAAATGCACACGCCCATATTAAGTTATACATACACAAACACATACACAAATATAAACTCACAAAACAAACATTTCCTTTTAAATGATAGAAACCATATTAAAAAAACACACAAAAATGAGAAATAAAAAAATATATAGTA
Organism: Callionymus lyra; assembly: GCA_016630915.1. Lineage (NCBI taxonomy): Eukaryota > Metazoa > Chordata > Actinopteri > Syngnathiformes > Callionymidae > Callionymus > Callionymus lyra. The sequence goes on along the minus strand of JACEEU010000720.1, from coordinate 18,363,285 downwards.
AGAAACAATTGAAGAAAACACACAAACAACTATTTTTTTTCATTTTTTTTCTCCAAATACTAGAAACTATAAAAAATTCTGATAAAAAGGAAAAAAAGAGCAAAGTTTTATTTGAAGTTCAACTTGTACTTGTTGATAAAACAGCAGATGTATCTAAATGATGAGACACGTTCACAGATCCTGTTTTATTCATTAACTTTATTAATTTATCTTCTAAAGATCTATTCTCTTGTAAAATCAAGTTTTAATAAAGTTTATCACAAGAAAGAAAATATTTGACTAAATAATTTCTATGGATTTGTACATAAAAAAAACCTAAATCTAAATCCATGGATCTTCTTCAGGTCTGAACTTTATTACGCGGCGATATTTCATCTTCAATAATGATGAAATTAATAAGGATTGTACAAGGCAGGCAAGAAAGGTCAGGTTAAAGGTCGGGTTAAAGGTCAGACTGAGGTAATTACAGACGGAGAATCACTGAGTGAAGAAGCTACAGATTCATAGAATAAACTGACCTGAGACCAGATTATTAGACATGATGATGAGAGGAGTAATAGAACACACACACACACACACACACCATACACACACACACACACACACACACACACACATCATACACACACACACACACACACACACACACACACACACACACACACACACACACACACACACACACACACACACACACACACACACACACACACACACACACCCACACACACACACACACACAATCATACACACACACAATCACACACACACCCCCACAGTCATACACACGCACACACAAAGATAAATATGATACCAAAATGTACGCACACAAACCTCTGTACAAAATAAATATTAACACACACAAACAAAACTATACACATTCATCACACAATGAATTTGATGCAAACACAAACACATAAACAAATATAAACGCACAAAACTAATACACACACTCAAAACTATACACATCCAACACACGCTCTGTCTGAACATTTGTGTTCCCATTTGTGTGTGTGTGTGTGTGTGTGTGTGTGTTCATTGAATTCAAATACATACACAAATATAAATGCATACAAACGCATTAAAATATACACACAAACGCATTCAAATACACACGATAACCATATTTAATGCACACACACATGCATATGGATACAAATGTTCACACATAAACATGTGCACAAAACAAACAAAAATATACAAACACATTCGAAAACACACACTGACAACCATGTTTAATGCACACACACAAATTAATATAATTGTTCACACAAAAATATCTACACAAAACAAATACACACACAAACAACAATATTTAATGCACACACAAACACACACAGGTGCATATGAATACAAATGTACAGTCACAAACATGAACACAAAACAAATATACGTACACAGAAACAAAAAAATATACACACTCACAAACACATTCAAATACACATACTGACACACATTCAAATACACACACTGACAACCATATTATATACTTACATATTTACTACATAATGCACATGGATGCACACACACACACACAGAAGCACATACGCAAACATAAACACACACAAACACATTCAAATACACATACTGACACACAATGAAATACAAACTGACAACTATATTATATACTTACGTATTTACTACATAATGGACACGGACGCACAGACAGAAGCACACACATTAATGTACACACAGACACACACTGACATACTAAACACAGGTGTGTGTCTCTCCCACAGACAGAAGCACACACACTAATCTACACACAGACAGACACTGACATACTAAACGCACGTGTTTGTCTCTCCCACAGACAGAAGCACACACACTAATGTACACACAGACACACACTGACATAATAACACACGTGTGTGTCTCTCCCACAGACAGAAGCACACACACTAATGTACACACAGACACACACTGACATACTAAACACACGTGTGTGTCTCTCCCACAGACAGAAGCACACACACTAATCTACACACAGACACACACTGACATAATAACACACACGTGTGTGTCTCTCCCACAGACAGACGCACACACACTAATCTACACACAGACACACACTGACATAATAACACACGTGTGTGTCTCTCCCACAGACAGAAGCACACACACTAATCTACACACAGACACACACTGACATAATAACACACACCTGTGTGTTATTATGTAACACTGACATAATAACACATGTGTGTCTCTCCCACAGACAGACGCACACACACTAATGTACACACAGACACACACTGACATAATAACACAGGTGTGTGTCTCTCCCACAGACAGAAGCACACACACTAATGTACACACAGACACACACTGACATAATAACACATGTGTGTCTCTCCCACAGACAGAAGCACACACACTAATGTACACACAGACACACACTGACATAATAACACAGGTGTGTGTCTCTCCCACAGACAGAAGCACACACACTAATGTACACACAGACACACACTGACATAATAACACATGTGTGTGTCTCTCCCACAGACAGAAGCACACACACTAATGTACACACAGACACACACTGACATAATAACACAGGTGTGTGTCTCTCCCACAGACAGAAGCACACACACTAATCTACACACAGACACACACTGACATACTAAACACACGTGTGTGTCTATCCCACACACAGAAGCACACACACTAATCTACACACAGACACACACTGACATAATAACACACACGTGTGTGTCTCTCCCACACACAGAAGCACACACACTAATCTACACACAGACACACACTGACATAATAACACACGTGTGTGTCTCTCCCACAGACAGAAGCACACACACTAATGTACACACAGACACACACTGACATACTAAACACACCAGGTGTGTGTCTCTCCCACAGACAGACGCACACACTAATGTACACACAGACATAAACACATGTGTGTCTCTCCCACAGACAGACGCACACACACTAATGTACACACAGACACACACTGACATAATAACACAGGTGTGTGTCTCTCCCACAGACAGAAGCACACACACTAATGTACACACACACACACACTGACATAATAACACATGTGTGTGTCTCTCCCACAGACAGAAGCACACACACTAATGTACACACAGACACACACTGACATAATAACACAGGTGTGTGTCTCTCCCACAGACAGACGCACACACACTAATGTACACACAGACACACACTGACATAATAACACATGTGTGTGTCTCTCCCACAGACAGAAGCACACACACTAATCTACACACAGACACACACTGACATAATAACACAGGTGTGTGTCTCTCCCACAGACAAGCACACACACTAATCTACACACAGACACACACTGACATAATAACACAGGTGTGTGTCTCTCCCACAGACAGACGCACACACACTAATGTACACACAGACACACACTGACATAATAACACAGGTGTGTGTCTCTCCCACAGACAGACGCACACACACTAATGTACACACAGACACACACTGACATAATAACACATGTGTGTGTCTCTCCCACAGACAGAAGCACACACACTAATGTACACACAGACACACACTGACATAATAACACATGTGTGTGTCTCTCCCACAGACAGAAGCACACACACTAATCTACACACAGACACACACTGACATAATAACACAGGTGTGTGTCTCTCCCACAGACAGACGCACACACACTAATGTACACACAGACACACACTGACATAATAACACATGTGTGTGTCTCTCCCACAGACAGAAGCACACACACTAATGTACACACAGACACACACTGACATAATAACACATGTGTGTGTCTCTCCCACAGACAGAAGCACACAAACTAATGTACACACAGACACACGCTGACATAATAACACAGGTGTGTGTCTCTCTCACAGACAGACGCACACACACTAATCTACACACAGACACACACTGACATAATAACACAGGTGTGTGTCTCTCCCACAGACAGACACACACACTAATATACACACAGACACACACTGACATAATAACACAGGTGTGTGTCTCTCCCACAGACAGACGCTGCTCTGATGTACGACGCCGTGTTCATGGTTGCCGTGGCGTCACAGCGAGCCTCTCAGATGACCGTCAGCTCGCTGCAGTGTCATCGACACAAACCCTGGCGCTTCGGTCCGAGATTCATGAACCTCTTCAAGGAGGTCAGTGTCGGGAATCTAACCAGCAACTGTCACTCAAGGACTCTTATTGACATTGATGAACATGATTCTCTGTCCTACATTTGTCTGGTCACTCCTCGAACTCACCGTCATTTCCCATGATTCATCGTGATACCATCACACTTGAAAAGAAAGAAGAAGGGATGAAAAATGTGTTTACAAACGGCTAAAAAATATAAACTATAATCAAACAACTTTCAACTATAATAAAAAAATGTAACTATAATCAAACAATTTTCAACTATAATCAAACATTTTTTAACTATAATCAAACATTTTTTAACTATAATCAAACAATTTTCAACTATAATCAAACAATTTTCAACTATAATCAAACAATTTTCAACTTAATCAAACAATTTTCAACTATAATCAAACAATTTTCAACTATAATCAAACAATTTTCAACTGTAATCAAACAATTTTCAACTATAATCCAACAATTTTCAACTATAATCCAACAATTTTCAACTATAATCCAACAATTTTCAACTATAATCAAACAATTTTCAACTATAATCCAACAATTTTCAACTATAATCAAACAATTTTCAACTATAATCAAACAATTTTCAACTATAATCAAACCATTTTCTACTATAATAAAACAATTAAAGTATAATCAAACAATTTTTAACGATAATCCAACAATTTTTAATGATAAACCAACAATTTTCAACTTTAATCAAACAATTTTCAACTATAATCGAAACAATAAACTTGAATTAAACAATTTTCAACTATAATAAAAAAATTCAACCTCAACCAAACAATTTTCACATGTAATTCAAACAATTTTAAACAAAATGTCTTCACAATTACAGCAACATTTTTTACTGAATTTAAAAGGCTACGAATGAAAAACTATTGAATCTAGTAAAAACATGTTTGAACAACAGTTACTAAAACATGATCAAACTTAAAAAACTGCTGCTCTCTCGTTGCTGCTCTCGGGACCGAATCAAAAAAAGGGCGGAGTAGACTCTACCTGCTCCGGAGGTTGAGGTCGTTTGGTGTCCGGGGGCCACTACTGAGTCGGGGGCCACTCCTGAAGTCCTTCTATGACTCAGAGGCCTTGTCTTCAACGGTGTGGTCTGCTGGGGGAGCAGCATGACAGCAAAGGATAGGGCTAAACTGGACAGCCTTATTAAGAAGGCCGGTTACGTCCTAGGGCGCCCCCTGGATCCTGTGGAGGAAGTGACTGGAGGGAGGATGCGGAGCAAGCTGGGCTCCATGAGGAGGAACTTGTCTCACCCTCTCCAGCACACACTGAGGGCATTGAGGAGCTCCATCAGTGATAGGATGCTCCATCCCAGGTGTGTGAGGGAGGGGTACCGCAGGTCTTTCCTCCCTGCTGCCATCAGACTCCACAACAAGAACACACCAAGATAACTATTTAACTGCACCTCTTGTTATTTATGTAAATATGATTGTGTATATATTATATAGCGCAGATTTATCTTTTATTCTATTTAGATTTTCTTTCTCGTTTTTATTTCTGGGTGTTTTTATTTCTATTGCTGTTGTTAAACAGAATTTCCCCTCGCGGGACTAATAAAGGTTTTCTGAAACCCCCGGAGACGAGTCCAGTCGAGTGTTATTTGTATCTCCAGGATCATCAGTGTATCTTCTCTGCAGGCGCGATGGGACGGACTGACGGGACGCATTGTTCTCAATAAGACGGACGGCCTGAGGAAAGACTTCGATCTGGACATCATCAGCCTCAAGGAGGACGGAGCTGCTCGGGTGAGTCCGAGACAACAGGACTCTATTTTAGTGTCTATTTATGTTTTTAAATCATGACCTCATCTTCACCACCATTAATTATTATTTTCCTACACTTTTCTGTCGCCTTCTTTTTGGGATTTAAAGGGTTTTGTTGAAGCTGGAAGTCGCCTCACGAAGAGGTGGATCAAGGTCGGTGCCAGAGTCCAGTTTTGATCCAAGTCCTTGTTGTTTTTCTCCCACTGTTTTCTCACTCGATATGCCAGACACTCGTCCTGCTCTCTTCCCTGTCATCCCTTGTTTCTCCTCCGCCGGCTTCATGCGCCGACATGTTTGACACTTTGTGTTTGAAAGAACGCCATCGTTTAGACACACGGAAGACACGCGTGTCCACGACCCTCGTGTTTGTTCCACCCTCTGACAGGCTGGACTTAAACGGGTCAAGACATGAGACAAACACAGGACAAACAACTATAATCAAACGATTTTCAACTATAATCAAACAATTTTCAACTATAATCCAACAATTTTCAACTGTAATCCAACAATTTTCAACTATAATCCAACAATTTTCAACTATAATCCAACAATTTTCAACTATAATCCAACAATTTTCAACTATAATCCAACAATTTTCAACTATAATCAAACTATTTTCAACTATAATCAAACATTTTTCAACTATAATCAAACAATTTCCCACTATAATTAAACAATTTTCAACTATAATCCAACAATTTTCAACTGTAATCCAACAATTTTCAACTATAATCCAACAATTTTCAACTATAATCCAACAATTTTCAACTATAATCCAACAATTTTCAACTATAATCCAACAATTTTCAATTTTAATCAAACAATTTTAAACTATAATCCAACAATTTTCAACTATAATCAAACAATTTTCAATTTTAATCAAACAATTTTAAACTATAATCAAACAATTTTCAACTGTAATAAAACAATTTTCCACTATAATCCAACAATTTTCAACTGTAATCAAACAATTTTCAACTATAATCAAACATTTTTCAACTGTAATCAAACAATTTTCAACTATAATCAAACAATTTTCAACTATAATCCAAAAATGTTCAACTATAATCAAATCCTTTTTAACTGTAATCAAACAATTTTCAACTATAATCCAAACAATTTTCAACTACAATCAAATCATTTTCAACTATAATCAAACAATTTTCAACTATAATCCAACAATTTTCAACTATAATCCAACAATTTTCAACTATAATCAAACAATTTTCAACTATAATCCAACAATTTTCAACTATAATCCAACAATTTTCAACTATAATCCAACAATTTTCAACTATAATCAAACAATTTTCAACTATAATCAAACAATTTTCAACTATAATCAAACAATTTTCAACTGTAATCAAACAATTTTCAACTATAATCAAACAATTTTCAACTATAATCCAACAATTTTCAACTATAATCAAACAATTTTCAACTATAATCAAACAATTTTCAACTGTAATCCAACAATTTTCAACTATAATCAAACAATTTTCAACTATAATCAAACAATTTTCAACTATAATCAAACATTAATCAACTATAAACAACAATTTTCAACTATAATCCAACAATTTTCAACTATAATCAAACAATTTTCAACTATAATCAAACAATTTTCAACTATAATCAAACAATTTTCAACTGTAATCCAACAATTTTCAACTATAATCAAACAATTTTCAACTGTAATCAAACAATTTTCAACTATAATCAAACAATTTTAACTGTAATCAAACAATTTTCAACTGTAATCCAATAACTTTCAACTATAATCAAAAGATTTTCAACTATAATCAAACAATTTTCAACTGTAATCCAATAACTTTCAACTATAATCAAAAGATTTTCAACTATAATCAAACAATTTTCAACTGTATCCAACAATTTTCAACTATAATCCAACAATTTTCAACTTTAATCCAACAATTCTAACTATAATCAAACAATTTTCAACTATAATCCAACAATTTTCAACTTATCATAATCACCAAACCCAACAATCGTTCCAAACTATCAAAATCAAACAATTTCAACTGTTCAATCAAAACACAATCCACAGACCTCAGAGCCCGAGCTGGGGTGTAAGTCTGGATCAGATCACTGATGGAAGGTCTGACCATGAATAGATCTGAAAGCAAGAACCAGAATTTTAAAATGATCCTGAAAGAAACTGGCAGCCAGTGAAGAGTTTGAAGGAGAAATGTGAGTTCTTCTACTAGAGCGGCTCAGAATTCTGGCTGCAGAGTTTTGAATGAACTGCAGGCGAGACGATCCTTCTTGTTTAGACACCAAAATAAACTGTTACTATAGTACAAACAAGACACAAACACATGGATTATAAGATCCAGATCATGTTGTGACATCGTTTTCCTAAATTTAGTAGATTTTTCCCAGTTAAAATGAAACAGTTTTTCACAGTGTAAGTTATTCCTCTAGTTCTGAACGGAACAGTTTAAAGTGAATGTTTCATCTCTGAAAGTTTATTTATCTCCGGCAACATTGCGGCGCTTGATTCATGTCCTCGAGCGAACATTGACTCTCTGGTGATTTAATGTTTGCATTTTTTACTGCGTTTTTATCGTCGCGTCTGAATCAACATTTCAAGTTTTAAGACCTGAAACTACACTTAAACAAGAACTTATCGTCATATTTATTTATAAACATATCAAGTAGGAAAAATCATACATGGAGCTTTAATCACCTACAATTTACACCAGAAAAAACACCTCCTTTTAAATTCCCTTCCCTTAAAAAAACTCTCTTAAAACCAGCTCCTGTGAAAAATTAATGAGTTTGCTGCAGTCGTCTGGCTCTGTTGAGTTAAATACACTCAGAAGAAAAACACCAAACAAACTTTAATCCTGTATTGAGGAAATAAATACTGTATTTACACGTATCAAGCTACTAACATGAAACTACAACTCTCTTGACTCGCATGTAGTAGATGTTCTTCTCTTCAAGACGCAGTAAGTTCCTCATCGTGACCATGTTTTGAATTTATTTCTTTATAAAGTTGCTCTGAAATCTGGTCGAACGAGAGGTTACGAGAGTCCATTATGAGGTAATAATGGCTTCACTCCTCCTCCAGCCAGCTGTAATCCCACCCTGCTTTGTTTATACAACGAGTCCCTTGGAAGTGCAGACTTGGGTGTGGTTATGGTCAACAAGATTATATCTCCAGAAAAACAGGAAGTGTTTTCAGGAGGGTTTTCAATTAAAATTAAAACAATTTTCAACTATAATCAAACAATTTTCAACTAAAATCAAACTATTTAAAAATATTATCAAACAATTTTCAACTATAATCAAACAATTTTCAACTGTAATCAAACAATTTTCAACTATAATCAAACAATTTTCAACTATAATCCAACAATTTTCAACTATAATCAAACAATTTTCAACTATAATCCAACAATTTTCAACTATAATCAAACAATTTTCAACTATAATCCAACAATTTTCAACTATAATCCAACAATTTTCAACTATAATCCAACAATTTTCAACTGTAATCAAACAATTTTCAACTATAATCCAACAATTTTCAACTATAATCCAACAATATTCAACTATAATCAAACTATTTTCAACTATAATCCAACAATTTTCAACTATAATCAAACTATTTTCAACTATAATCAAACTATTTTCAACTATAATCAAACAATTATTAACTATAATCAAACAATTTTCAAAGATAATCAAACAATTTCAACTATAATAATCCTTTAACAATAATTCCAGGCCCATCTGAGACCATGAAGCTCAAACACCTAACAATAATAAACGCTTCTCTTCAGTTTGTCCCTTTATCTGCGAGAAAGAACCAAAACAATGGTCCAGTGTGTTGATCTTGCAGCGATCAGACAGATTAATGGAGCCCAGAGAACCTTCTCGCACAATTGCCACACAGGGAGTTCCAGTTGTGTAGTTGTGCGTGGGATTATAAATGAGTTTGACCGTGTGGAAGTGAAGGTCCTTCTAATGGTCGCTCCAGCAGGTTCATTATTGTGGGCTCTGGAAGAACAACTTTTAATCAAAGACATTTTCAACGTATGATCAAAGAATTTTCAACTATAATCAAAGAATTTTCAACTATAATCAAAGAATTTTCAACTATAATCAAAGTATTTTCAACTATAATCAAAGAATTTTCAACTATAATCAAAAAAATTCAACAATAATCAAAGAATTTTCAACTATAATCAAAAAAATTTAACTATAAAACAATTTTCAACTATAATCAAACAATTTTCAACTATAATCAAACAATTTTCAACTATAATCAAACAATTTTCAACTATAATCAAACAATTTTCAACTATAATCAAACAATTTTCAACTATAATCAAACAATTTTCAACTATAATCAAACAATTTTCAACTATAATCAAACAATTTTCAACTATAATCAAACAATTTTCAACTATAATCAAACAATTTTCAACTATAATCAAACAATTTTCAACTATAATCAAACAATTTTCAACTATAATCAAACAATTTTCAACTATAATCAAACAATTTTCAACTATAATCAAACAATTTTCAACTATAATCAAACAATTTTCAACTATAATCCAACAATTTTCAACTATAATCAAACAATTTTCAACTATAATCAAACAATTTTCAACTATAATCAAACAATTTTCAACTATAATCAAACAATTTTCAACTATAATCAAACAATTTTTAACTTTAATCAAACAATTTTCAACTATAATCAAACAATTTTCAACTATAATCAAACAATTTTCAACTATAATCAAACAATTTTCAACTATAATCCAACAATTTTCAACTATAATCAAACAATTTTCAACTATAATCCAACAATTTTCAACTATAATCCAACAATTTTCAACTATAATCAAACAATTTTCAACTATAATAAAACAATTTTCAACTATAATCAAACAATTTTCAACTATAATCAAACAATTTTCAAACAATTTTCAACTGTAATCAAACACAATAATCAACTATAATCAAACAATTTTCAACTATAATCAAACAATTTTCAACTATAATCAAACATTAATCAACTATAATCAAACAATTTTCAACTATAATCAAACAATTTTTAACTATAATCAAACAATTTTCAACTGTAATCAAACATTCAATTAATCAAACAATTTTCAACTAGAGTCAAACAATTTTAAACTATAATCAAACAATTTTCAACTATAATCAAACAATTTTCAACTTTAATCAAACATTTTTCAACTATAATCAAACAATTTTCAACTAGAATCAAACAATTTTCGACTATAATCCAACAATTTTCAACTATAATCAAACAATTTTCAACTATAATCAAACAATTTTAAACTATAATCAAACAATTTTCAACTATAATCAAACAATTTTCAACTAGAATCAAACAATTTTCAACTATAATCAAACAATTTTCAACTATAATCAAACAATTTTCAACTGTAATCCAACAATTTTTGACTATAATCAAACAATTTTCAACTATAATCAAACAATTTTCAACTATAATCCAACAATTTTCAACTATAATCCAACAATTTTCAACTATAATCAAACAATTTTCAACTCTAATCAAACAATTTTCAACTAGAATCAAACAATTTTCAACTGTAATCCAACAATTTTTGACTATAATCCAACAATTTTCAACTATAATCAAACAATTTTCAACTATAATCCAACAATTTTCAACTATAATCCAACAATTTTCAACTATAATCAAACAATTTTCAACTATAATCAAACAATTTTCAACTATAATTAAAACTATTTAGTTCAATATTGTATTTATTAATATTTTAATGTAATTTTACACAACATTTCATATTTATAAATGTATCGTTATGCTATATTCATTGATATAGTAATATGTTTTCATTTAAACACACTAATTACATCTTTAGCATTTTTCTGTGTATTGGCTGTAGTTTTTACTCATCTATATATATATAATATATATATATATATATATATATATATATATATATATATATTACGTGCATTTTCAGGCAAGCAAATTTGAATTTTTTTAATTTAGTTAAATAAATAGTGTACAATTGAAGTGTAACGACACATAAGTTAATATTTCCTTCAACGCCGTCATTTATTTATTAATCTTCATGTCACACAACTTTCGTCCTGAAGATCAAATCATTATTTGACGACAGATGTCGATGAATCATCGAGTCATAAAACTGCAGCTCGACGTCTATAAAACATAAACTGTGAGGCTCCCGCGGATCAATTAAACACAAAAATAAAACCATTATTTTTAACGTTCGCTGTTTCGAGTCCCTGAAGAAAATGACAAATGAATGTTGGTTAAGTTAAGTTAGTTAAGTTTGGCTTAAGTTAGTGTTTAAGATTCAAGAGGATTCTTTAGAATCACCATCAGAATAATGGTTTCATTTAACATTTAAATAGTTTAATTGTGATTAATTTTTTAATTAAAAAAAAATAAAATATATATATACATATATATTGAAAGGTTGAATAATTATTATTTGAATTACTAAATTTAAATTATTTTTTAATACACTGACTTTTAATTAATGACTATTTTACTAACCTTTTTATATTTGAATTTAAACTAACTACGAATAAAAAAACATTGAATTCAGAAAATATATATTTTTTAATTGGGATATAAAACTCCATGTGTAAAAAATGTTTAATTAAATTCATTTAAAAAAAACAAACAACTAATTTAACCTTTTAATTCAAAATTAGGCTTAAGCTCAAAATTAACAACAACATAAAAAAATCAATAAAATAATTCCAATAATTTAAAAATACATTTCTTTTAACTTTTTCAATATATATATTATATTATTTTTTTATAAATGCAATAGTTCCACATGTTAAAACAACAACAATTTTATGGATTTTTTTCTAATTCAATTGTTAAAAAAAAAAAATACACAATTTTCTAAATTTCAATGATTAAATAAAGACAAAATACAACATCTTCTCACAACAGTTCTATCATCAACGTTAAATCTAGCCTCACGTTCAGGTCTGTTCTTCCACCTCCATGTTCCAGATCGCGGTCTGGAACTCCTACCGAGGCATGACCCTGATGGAGTCGCACCGGATCCTGAACACCAACGTGACCGACTCTCTGGCCAACCGGACCCTCATCGTCACGACCATCCTGGTGAGACCAGCGACTCGTCCACGAAGGATTCTATAGACTGATGATGATAAAAAAAATGTTCTGGTCCCCGCAGGAGAACCCGTACGTGATGCAGAAGAAGTCGGACAAGGAGCTGATCGGGAACGACCGCTTCGAGGGCTACTGCCTGGACCTCCTGAAGGAGCTCTCCAACATCCTGGGCTTCACCTACGAAGTCCGACTGGTGGCTGATGGGAAATACGGCGCCCAGAACGACAAGGGCGAGTGGAACGGGATGGTCCGGGAGCTCATCGACCACGTGAGTCTCCAGAAAACGGACTTTTTCCCCCCTTAAAGGTAGGGTAGGTGATCCTCAAAACGTCGAGCTCTCTGCCCCGCAGGTGGCAGACCTGGCGGTGGCGCCGCTGACCATCACCTACGTCCGCGAGAAGGTCATCGACTTCTCCAAGCCCTTCATGACTCTGGGGATCAGCATCTTGTACCGTAAACCCAACGGCACCAACCCCGGGGTTTTCTCCTTCCTGAACCCGCTGTCGCCCGACATCTGGATGTACGTCCTGCTGGCCTGCACCGGGGTCAGCTGCGTGCTCTTCGTCATAGCCAGGTACTGGAGTCCAGGATCCAGAGGTCATGGGTTCGTTCTTCTCATGTGACACTTATTGATGATGTCCAGGTTCACGCCGTACGAATGGTACAACCCGCATCCCTGCAACCCGTCATCCACCCTCGTGCAGAACAACTTCACGCTGCTCAACAGCTTCTGGTTCGGTGTCGGAGCGCTCATGAGACAAGGTTCTCTCGTGTTGGATTTAATATTAAATACAGAATTAAATTCAAATATATATATTTTTTTTACATTATTTATCATTTATAGTCAGTTTTTCATTTATTCAATTTATTGTCATTTTTCTTTTTTTTTTATTAAATGTTATTTTTTATTTATTTAATTATCTCAATAAATATTTTATTCAATATTTTTAATTAAGTTTAAATTGTATTGATTTATATATTTTCATTTAATTTCTTATTTATTGAATATATTCTTATTTTTCTTTAATTTAATTAATCAATACATATTCTTCAATCAATTTTTCTTAATGTTTCATGTATTCAATATTTTTAATTAGGTTGAATTGTATGAATGTATATTTTTTATTATTGATTGATATATTTTCATCATTCGTCATTTTTCATTCATTCAAATTGATGTTTTATTTCATATTAAATTTTATGTTGTTTCAAATGTATTCAATTTAATGTAATTTGTTATTTATTGAATGTAATGTTATTTTTAATTAATCAATACATATTTCAATATTTTAATTTTATTTAATTGTTCTTAATGTTTCATATATAAATAAGTTTAATTTTGTATTTTTATTTTTTATCGTTTTAAAATAACTTAATGTAATTCTATTCATCAAATTTGAAGTTATATTCCATATTTAATTTTATGTAGTTTCAAATGTATTCAATTAAAAAAAATGTATTCAATGTTTTATTTTATTTTTATTATTTTATTTACTCATTTATTGATTTAATTTAAATTTATTTTATTTAATGCGTTTTTTATTCCATCATACAGTTTTTTTAAATATATAAAATATTTTCAGTTTAGTGTAAATATTCGTTTTCTAATTTATATAATTCCATGTAATTAACATGTTTTTAATTTCAATGTAATATTTGTATAATTGATTTAACTACTAATTGTTTTTTATTTTTATTTATTTTCCATTTATTTTACTGTACATTATTAGTTTAATTAATTATTAATTTTTGGGCAGCAAAGCATTATGGGAGTTATTCAGGTTGTCGTCATTGAAAGAGTTGTCAATAAAACATTGTGTCCGTCTTCACGTCCAGGTTCAGAGTTGATGCCTAAAGCTCTTTCCACTCGTATCGTCGGCGGCATCTGGTGGTTCTTCACCCTCATCATCATCTCCTCCTACACGGCCAACTTGGCTGCTTTCCTCACGGTGGAGAGGATGGACGCTCCCATCGACTCGGCCGACGACCTCGCCAAGCAGACCAGGATCGAGTACGGAGCCGTGAGGGACGGATCCACCATGACCTTCTTCAAGGTACCACTGACACCTCTGGATATCTGTGTTTCAATGTACAAATATTTGCATGTGTGACCTGCGCTTGTTGCTCAAAATACTTGTATTGAGTATATACCGGGACAATCCCCTTGACCTGGATTCAGTTGGACTGAAAATCCCATTATTATTTTGAGCAATAACAAATGAAAAAACGGGGCAAGATAAAAAAAAACGAGCTTAAACACCTGGAATTTTGACATCATTTTTAACAAGTAATCTTTAAAAAAAACCTTTTTTTTAGTGTAGTTTAATAAACACATTACATAAGATTACATAAGCAAAAGCAGGAAGCCATGAAAAAAGATACTGGGTGTCAAAGTATGCTTTAAAATAGTATTTTACCTCTTTTTTAAATGTATTTTACCTCTTTTTTTAAAATTTATTTTACCCCGTTATTAAACGTACTTTACCTATTTTTTAAATGTTTTTCACCCCCTATTTTTAAATGTATTTTACCTCTTTTTTAAATATATTTTACCCCTTTTTTATGTATTTTACCTCTTTTTTAAATGTATTTTACCCCTTTTTTTTATGTATTTTGCCTCTTTTTAAATGTATTTTACCTCTTTTTTAAATGTATTTTACCCATTTTTTTAAAATGTATTTGCCTCTTTTCTAAATGTATTTTACCTATTTTTTAAATGCATATTACCTTTTTTTTCAAATGTATTTTACCTATTTTCTAAAATGCATATTACCTTTTTTTTTTAAATGTATTTTACCTATTTTTTAAATGCATATTACCTTTTTTTTTTAAATTTTTTAAATGTATTTTACCTTTTTTTTTTAAATGTTTCATTTTCTTTTTAAATGCATTTTACCCTCATTTTAAATTGTATTTTACCCTTTTTTAAATGTATTTTACCCCTTTTTAAATGTTGTTTACCCCTTTCTTTTTTTAAATGTATTTTACCTTATATCTCTTTTTAAATGTAGTTTACCCCTTTTTTAAATGTAGTTTACCCCTTTTTTTAAATGTATTTTACCCCTTTTTTAAATGTAGTTTACCCCCTTTTTTAAATGTAGTTTACCCCTTTTTTTAAATGTATTTTACCCCTTTTAATAAAGTAAAAGTAATGCTTTTACCCTTTTTTAAATGTATTTTACCTCTTTTTAAATGTATTTTACCTCTTTTTAAAATGTATTTTACCCATTTTTTTTAAATGTATTTGCCTCTTTTCTAAATGTATTTTACCTATTTTTTAAATGCATATTACCTATTTTTTTTAAATGTATTTTACCTCTTTTTTAAAATGCATTTTACCTCTTTTTTAAATGCATTTTACATGCATTTTACCTCTTTTTTAAATGTAGTTTACCCCTTTTTTAAATGTAGTTTACCCCCTTTTTAAATGTATTTTACCTCTTTTTTAAATGTATTTTACCCCTTTTTCAAGTGTATTTTACCTCTTTTTTAAATGTATTTTCCTTTTTAAATGCATTTTACACCCTGGATGCATTTTACCTCTTTTTTAAATGTAGTTTACCCCTTTTTTAAATGTAGTTTACCCCTTTTTTAAATGTAGTTTACCCCTTTTTTTAAATGTATTTTATCTCTTTTTTAAATGCATTTTACCTCGTTTTTAAAAATGTATTTTACCTATTTTTAAAATATATTTTACCCCTTTATTTAAATTTATTTTACCTCTTTTTTAAAATATATTTTACCCCTTTTTTTTATATGTATTTTACCCCTTTTTTAAATGTATTTTAAGCCTTTTTTTTAAATGTATTTTACCCCTTATTTAAATGTATTTTAACCCTTTTTTTTAAAAATGTATTTTACCCTTTTTAAATGTATTTTACCTCTTTTTACATGTATTTTACCCTTGGCCTCATGTTTTTAGCTTACTAACTTTAGTTAATAAAATGTGGCTCCACTCAGAGAAGAGCGTGAGGATAAAAACATTAAATCTGTCTCTGCTTCTCTAATAAGTCATAAACATGGATCAAGAGGCTCATCAATGCTGCAGATGTTGCTGTTAAGGAAGTCATTCTCTGCACAGATACCATGGACTGAAAATAAACCTGAAAATAAACCTGGGTTATTGGTCCCGGGCTATAATTCTATGTGATGTGCGAGGCAGGGCTTCACTTCCTTCACTCGCCCCCCTCGGCGTCCCGGCGGGGCTGATTCACGAGGGTTTTATCCGCCCAGATTGCAGCAGTGATTATAGTAGGACTGTGTTGATGCCTGAACAAATTGAATCAGCTGCAGCAGATTTAGCTGCACATCTGTCTCGTCTTCTCTGAGCGACGACTCACTGATGCACACGAGAAGAAAAGGTAAAGAGTGTTCCAGGAAGTGACATCACAACATTGATGGTTTAAATATGGCATCTTTGAATTGGTGTTTTTTTTTTTTTCAAGCATTGAATTATTTTTGGGAAAACTGGATTTCAATCATTTATATATTAAAAGGTTGATTTTCATTTTTTAAATAATTGAATTAAATAATTTGAATGTTTTCTGAATGAAATATTGTTTATGTTACACATAGAGTTTGATATTCTTGTTATTTCCAATTTTTTCATATTGGATTTAAAAGGCTACGTGAAAAAAATAAAATAAAATAAAAATTAATAATATATATTTATATATATACTGTATATACATTTAATATAGATAGATTTTATATTTTCTTATTTATATTTAAAACGTTAGAATGAAATTTATATTTAATCTCTTAATTGTTGGAATAAGATAATTGAAAATATTTGTATCATTTTAAACCTCAAAAACAACATTTTTATATAAATTTTATATTTTCTTTATTTATATTTAAAATGCTAGAATGAATAAATATTTATATATATCCATTAAATAATAAAATACAAATAAAGTTAATTAGAAAATATTTGTCCTATTAAATTTAAGATAAAAATAGTTTTCCACATTTATATATTGAATTTTAAAGACTAGTAATTTATATTTTTATTTTATTTAGATAAGGAATCAAAATATCAAACTCTACCTTTTAAAAAACTAAAATCTAAAATTTAAAATAAGAATTAAAAGATATATTGATTTTAGATTATTCTTTTTAATGTATTTTTTTTAAATTTAGAATATCAAACTCAAAATATGTTGTTTTTCTTAAACTGTTAAATATATAAAATGATCATTCAGTTAATTTAAAATAAGTAAATGCTTAAAAAAAACCATTAAAAATGAAACATTCAACCAGTCAATATCCTGCACATCCTGCCCAGGACAGCGTCCCTCAAACCTCCAGATATAAACGCAGGAGTATATATTTCCAGAAGCGTCTATTTCCAGACACTCGAAAATCCTGCCATCGCTGGGGAGTCGAACTCATCTTGACTCTGTCGGCAGAAATCCAAGATCTCCACCTACGAGAAGATGTGGACGTTCATGAGCAGCCGCAAGAACACGGCGCTGGTGAAGAGCAACAAGGAAGGCATCACCAGGGTCCTGACCACGGACTACGCCATGTTGATGGAGTCCACCAGCATCGAGTACATCAGCCAGAGGAACTGCAACCTCACGCAGATCGGAGCGCTCATCGACTCCAAGGGCTACGGCGTGGGAACGCCCATAGGTGAGTCGGTGAAACCAGTGTAGTACACCTGCCGATCCTGTTGGATTTAGTCTTGTATTATTACTTGTGTATTACTTTGTCGCTAATAGAACTTTTTCCCTCGATACAAAAGTATTTTCTGGGCCTTAATCTAGTTACCGAGGCACAAACTGACTTATCGCAAACAGGTGTATTTTTATGTTTCACGATACAGGGTCAACGATACGACATATAGTAATACTGTAGTAACAAGGATATATGTGTAGTATTGTCGAGTACTTGACTCTGGTGTTGTAGTATTTACAGACCACATGACTCTTGACGAAGTCGTAACTGCTTTCATTTGTTTTCAAAACAAAATATGACCAAAACATCAGCTTGGAGTCACTGTATCCTCTCGTCCTCAGTCGTCGCCAGAATCTTTTAATTTATAGCGTTTAAAGTTTCTAAACCTGGATCTAATAGCATTTTTCTGGGCCTGAATTTATTTTCCCAGAATCCTATGAAGGTTCCTCAAATATGGATGTGTAGGACCTAGAAGCTGGCGATAATTATCACGATACAGGGTCAACTATACAGTATATTGTGGTACTGTAGTAAAGGGATATATGTGTAGTATTGTGGAGTACTTGACTCTGGTGTTGTAGTATTTACAGACCACATGACTCTTGACGATGTCGTAACTGCTTTCATTTGTTTTCAAAACAAAATATGACCAAAACATCAGCTTGGAGTCACTGTATCCTCTCGTCCTCAGTCGTCGCCAGAATCTTTTAATTTCTAGCGTTTAAAGTTTCTAAACCTGGATCTAATAGCATTTTTCTGGGCCTGAATTTATTTTCCCAGAATCCTATGAAGGTTCCTCAAATATGGATGTGTAGGACCTAGAATCTGGCGATAATTATCACGATACAGGGTCAACGATACAGTATATTGTGGTACTGTAGTAAAGGGATATATTTGTAGTATTGTCATGTACTTGACTCTGGTGTTGTAGTATTTACAGACCACATGACTCTTGACGAAGTCATAACTGCTTTCATTTGTTTTCAAACCAAAATATGACCAAAACATCAGCTTGGAGTCACTGTATCCTCTCGTCCTCAGTCGTCGCCAGAATCTTTTAATTTCTAGCGTTTAAAGTTTCTAAACCTGGATCTAATAGCATTTTTCTGGGCCTGAATTTATTTTCCCAGAATCCTATGAAGGTTCCTCAAATATGGATGTGTAGGACCTAGAATCTGGCGATAATTATCACGATACAGGGTCAACGATACAGTATATTGTGGTACTGTAGTAAAGGGATATATTTGTAGTATTGTCGAGTACTTGACTCTGGTGTTGTAGTATTTACAGACCACATGACTCTTGACAAAGTCGTAACTGCTTTCATTTGTTTTCAAAACAAAATATGACCAAAACATCAGCTTGGAGTCACTGTATCCTCTCGTCCTCAGTCGTCACCAGAATCTTTTAATTTATAGCGTTTAAAGTTTCTAAACCTGGATCTAATAGCATTTTTCTGGGCCTGAATTTATTTTCCCAGAATCCTATGAAGGTTCCTCAAATATGGATGTGTAGGACCTAGAATCTGGCGATAATTATCACGATACAGGGTCAACGATACAGTATATTGTGGTACTGTAATAAAGGGATATATTTGTAGTATTGTCGAGTACTTGACTCTGGTGTTGTAGTATTTACAGACCACATGACTCTTGACGAAGTCGTAACTGCTTTCATTTGTTTTCAAAACAAAATATGACCAAAACATCAGCTTGGAGTCACTGTATCCTCTCGTCCTCAGTCGTCGCCAGAATCTTTTAATTTCTAGCGTTTAAAGTTTCTAAACCTGGATCTAATAGCATTTTTCTGGGCCTGAATTTATTTTCCCAGAATCCTATGAAGGTTCCTCAAATATGGATGTGTAGGACCTAGAATCTGGCGATAATTATCACGATACAGGGTCAACGATACAGTATATTGTGGTACTGTAGTAAAGGGATATATGTGTAGTATTGTCGAGTACTTGACTCTGGTGTTGTGATAGTGTAGTAATAAGTATATATGTGTAGTATTGTCCAGTACTTGACTCTGGGTGTTGTGATAGTGTAGTAATAAGTATATATGTGTAGTATTGTCCAGTACTTGACTCTGGGTGTTGTGATAGTGTAGTAATAAGTATATATGTGTAGTATTGTCCAGTACTTGACTCTGGTGTTGTAGTATTTACAGACCACATGACTCTTGACAAAGTCGTAACTGCTTTCATTTGTTTTCAAACCAAAATATGTCCAAACATCAGCTTTAAAAGCTGCTGGAGTCACTGTATCCTCTCGTCCTCAGTCGACGCCTGAATCTCTTAATTTCTAGCATTTAAAGTTTCTTAACCTGGATCTTAAAGCATTTTTCTGGACCTACTTTTATTTATTCATTTAATAAAATGCATTTTTAATATTTTTAAAGTGAGTTTTCTATTCTTTGCTGAGTAGTTCTACAAAAAGAACACAAACGTTTATAAATATTAATGCAACTCAATTTTGAAGAATAATTCCTTTTGTTTTTAAGCTAAAATATTAAGATCCTCTTTGTAGCAGCAGAGACCAAATGATTAAAGATGTAAACGCTCGCTTCAATCATGTAGATTACAGTTGTTTGTTCAGGAGCATCAAAAAAAGGACTTTTTTTTTTTGTGGATAAAAGTTTTTCATGGAGTCGACACTGGAGCCTCCGGTGACGTTGAATAATGGAAACACTTTGATTTGCATAAACACAATTCAATCTCAATTTATGCAAATGAGGCACGCCTCCGGGGTCGCGACCTCCGGTTCAAGCCGTCAAGTTCAGACACTGACGATTAATTATACATCCACGGATTCATCCATTATGAAGAGAAGCTGCTCTTTGACCCGTTTTCGTCGCAGTATTTGAGGAACTTTAATGCGACTCGATCTGAAACGTCTGCTTTACTTGGTGAGAGTTTCTGCCTCATGTTTGTCGAAGTGGAAGAAAATCATCTCACGATCGCAGACGTGTTGACACTTGATCAACTACTTCAGAAGAAACGAGTGGCTGCTGCTTTTCTACCACTTCACTGATGTTTCCCACCTCTTGCCCCGGCTTTATGGGATACATCTTGAACATTTTGATTCGACAAAAACAACCAAACTTTTCTCAAACTGCTACATTGATATGAATAACCAAATAAGCTAATTGATTAAAAACCCCAACATTTTCATGTCATTTTGTTTCTTTCAAACTTATTTTTGACGTATGGATGATTTAGTTTTCACTTTTTTGTGTCTTTCTAAATTTATCTTTGGATATTTAGAGTTCGCATCACAAACTCTGGGGTTTTTTTGGATTAAAAAAAAGTTACTTCAATCCAAAAATACATTTTTAACAAGTAAAAAGTAGCTTAAAAAAGAACAACAATATAAAGATGATTTAATCAAAAGTATTTTTTTTTGTTTAAAGTTGTTTCAATAAAAAATACTATGTTTGTTTCAATCAAATAT
Source organism: Callionymus lyra (assembly GCA_016630915.1). Classification (NCBI taxonomy): domain Eukaryota; kingdom Metazoa; phylum Chordata; class Actinopteri; order Syngnathiformes; family Callionymidae; genus Callionymus; species Callionymus lyra. The sequence goes on along the minus strand of JACEEU010000720.1, from coordinate 18,341,017 downwards.
AATATTTTCTATCAGAAATAATATTTAAAATTAAAAAATATTTTTTGTCAAAACAGTAACACATAGCTTTACTGATAGATAGTAATATTTTCAATTAAAAAGAGTTGCTTCAATTAAATAAAAAATGAAAATTTTGCTTTAATCAAAAACAATATTCATTTGTTATTATTTATTTTAATTTTTAAAAGTTGCTTGTATTAAAATAAAGTTTAAATCAAAAATAAATCTTTAAAGAAAATGCTTTTATTAAAACGAATATAATATAAAAACAATATTTTGAATTAAAAATGTTGCTTCATTCAAATGAAAAGCTTTGATCAAATATAACAATTTAAATTTAAAAGAGTTGCTTCAATGAAAAAAATGTTAAAAAATTGTCTTTAATCAAAAACAATATTATTTTTTTATTATTTATTTTTATTTTTAAAAGTTGCTTGTATTCAAATAATAAAGTTTCAATCAAAAAAGTTGCTTCAATCAAAAATAATTATTCAATAAAAACTTTTCTTCAATAAAATACGTTGTAAATAAAAAGTTGCTTCAATCAAAAATAAATAATATATAATATAATATATTCAATAAAAACTTTTCTTCAATAAAATACGTTGTAAATAAAAAGTTGCTTCAATTAAAACAAATATAATATAAAAACAATATTTTGAATTTTTAAAAAGTTGCTTGAATTAAAAAAATAAAAACATTTCAATCAGAAAAAATATGTAATTTAATCTGTTAATAATTTAATAAATAAATTAATTAAAATATTTTTATTTTATTCAAGATTTAATACAAATTTATTCCGAGCAAATTTTTAACACGTTTTTTAACATTAAAAACATATTAGTTAATTGCATAATAAATAAACAAATCTACCTTTATTAGACATAACTGTGTCAAGAAAGAGTGGAAAAAAGTTTTCAAATGTATTTATTTACTGTTTGTGGTCCAAATTAAACTTGAGAAGCCTGACCTTGACCTCTCCGACCTCAACAGTCTTCATGTCGATCTCCTCCAGGTTCTCCGTACAGAGACAAGGTCACCATCGCCATCCTGCAGCTGCAGGAGGAAGGGAAGCTGCACATGATGAAGGAGAAGTGGTGGCGAGGCAATGGCTGTCCGGAGGAGGACAACAAGGAGGCCAACGCCTTGGGCGTGGAGAACATCGGCGGCATCTTCATCGTTCTCGCCGCCGGCCTCGTCCTCTCTGTGTTCGTCGCCATCGGAGAGTTCATCTACAAGGCTCGCCGCAACGCCGACATAGAAGAGGTGAGTAACGAAAAATACTTATGTGCTGCTAAGAAGCATGTCTGGTATGATGTCATTTCCTGGTGTCTTTTTGTAGTGACCTGCAGACACTACTAAGACTTTATGTAGTTCTTAAGAAAATATTTAATTCAATATTTGTACACGGTTCACTGTGTCAATTTAAGTATGAGTATTTTTGACTATAAATCTTAAAATCCTTAAATGTCTCAATAAAGGACAGTGCCGTATTTACTTTTACTTACTGACATTTAACCAATTTCTATTGTGTTTTTGTGATACACGGCGCCCAGAAATATGTCAAAATTCTTGTAAACTACTGAGTTGAGTCACCGTAGTATTACTGCACAAAGCACCGTAGTATTAATCTGTGGGTCACTAATGTAACGCCGCTATGCACCAAAGTATTACTCCATGAAGCACTGCAGTATTAATTTTTGAGTCACCAAAGTATTATTCTGCGAAGTACTGATTTACTACTCTGTAAAGCGCCTTTGTATTACTCTGCGAGGCACCATAGTATTATTTCATGAGGGGTCGCAGTATTACTCTTTGAGGAGCCGTAGTATCACTCCTCAAGGTGCTGTAGTATAACTCTGCGAGGCACCGAAGTATTTCTCCGTAAGGTGCCAAAGTATTATTCCGTAAGTCCAAAACGGCATAGTATAACTACACAAGGTGTTGTAGAATTACTTCGCAACGCACTGTAGTATTACTTGGCGAGTCACCAAAGTATTACTCTGTAAAGTACTGATGTACTACTTAGCGAGGCGGCTGTAGTTTTACTCAATAAGGCAGTATTCAATTACTCCACGAGGCAACGGTAGTATTTCTTCCAGAGGCGCTTAAGTATTATTTTGGAAGGCCCTGTAGTATTACTCCATGAGGCGATAATTTATTACTTTGGAAGGCGCTGAAGTATTAATTCAGGAGGCGATGTTTTTGGGAACTTATGTGTATTACGCCATGAGTGCCATTTCTCGTTTAGGTGCCAAGTATACATGTAAAACGGCATAGTATTACTCCACGAAGTGTTGTAGTATTACTCCGTGGCACACAGTGGTGTTAATCTGTGAGGTGTGATAAACAACCGCAGAACTTAGTAGGAGAAGTAGCACTCACCTTACTTATGGTGCCAACAAAAGGGTGAACTCCCATGATGCCTTTCTTCACACCTGTTTATTTAGTGAAGGCTACACAGATCCTTCGATGCTAATTTAAATTTTACATTTATGTTGCTATTTCAAAAGGGATCACCAGCTGCGATAGACTGCCTGGGTGGCAAAGCATTATGGGAGCTTTTCATGTCAAAGAGAGGGATGGCAGTTTATATGCACTGTTAAATCAATGTTGTTAGTCTAAACAAATGCAAAATTAAATATCATCGTTCATGTTTCATCTCATTTGTCTTTCTTAACATTTTTTTTCACATGTTCTATTTCTTTCTTTATTTTCTCTTTGTATAATTTGTTCTTTTTTTTCCCTCCTCTTTTCTTCCTGGCATGCTCGCGTCAGGCCTTTTGTTTCTTTTACGGGGTTCAGTCCCGTCAGTTTCAGCGCCGCGGCTCCACCTCGTCCTCCGGTACCTCCCTGTCCACGGACCTGGAGAGCGGGCGACTGCTGGGCGACGACACCGACTAGAACCACGAGCTCGGTCTAGACTCTAGGTTTGTCAGAGACGATAGTAGGGCTGCATGGTATAGGAAATAAGTGCGATATTGGTGTCTTGAAGTACGATATCGATATTAATGAGATATTTTTAGTGTGTTTAGTGTTTATTTCCACGCTTCAGTGCCGACATGATCGTAGAAATATCACTTATAACGCTCAGTCTCGCGGGACTTGCATCGGTTTCCCGCCAAACTGAGCGACATCAGAGAGGAGCCGCCGGCGCGTCGCGATATCACCAAATCAATAATAAATCCACCTTCTTGTACACGCACACGTAACACTTTATAAATGACGCTAACAACTTAGCTCGTTAGCATACGGCGAAGACGGACATGTTTACACTTGTTTGGAAGTTCACGATCTTATAAGAAAACAACTGAGACGAGATGAAAAGTTCTTACGATATGTTGCTTTAACAAAGGAGGTTGAAAGAGACGAGTGACTGGATCACTAGCGTTTGACTAGATCATAAGTTAGTATTACTTCACTGGATATACTGAGCTAAGTCAGCGCGCCAGCAAGACGTGTCGCCATAGCAACCGAGGCTAGCTAGCTGCGCCGCACAGTTCACAGACGGACGGAGACGTAAACAACAACAAGACATAGAAGTACAAATTGACAATTTTACAGAACTTGACACGGATTGGTCGAAGTACGCATTTAAGAAATTCTTGATTTATACAATAATAAATTGATATATTATCTTACATGTTTTTCAATATTTATATCGCACGTGCCAATATCGCGATATCGATATTTTTCCAAACTATCGTGCAGCCCTAGACTAGAGCCAGAGTGTGACCCCAGTGTGACCTCCAGCCTTCCTTAAAAAAAAAAAAATCATTCTCTCCTTCCCTTGTTGATCCTTCCATTAAAAAAAGAAAACGGATTTCCAGCATTTCCGAAAAAGATAAGATCTATTGGAGTCGCAGCTCAGCAGGGGGTCAAATCTGAGATGCTGGTGGCAAAAGTGTGAGGATGAAAGAAGACGGTCGTCTCCGTTCAACTAGATCCACAGATGAAATCCTAAATGTATTTGAACCGGGAGTGAATGAAGAAAGCACACTCGCTGGAGGACGAGTCTTAGAGGAAGTAAAAAAGCAAATAACCAGGATGTAAGATTAAAGAGTGAAGGATTGATTATTCCCGAGAATCAAAGACGCCGGCAGCTCCTCTTCCCAGACGCCGCTCTCTTTGATAATTCCTCCTAATAACTACATTATCAATTCATGGCCGGCTGCGAGGATTTATTCCCTCGCTTCTTGTCCCCATAATTGGATTCTGTGCAGAGACAACAGAGTGTAAAAGCTCTTTTGAATCAACGCACCATATATTTTTATGTAGAAAAGTGTTTCAGATGAACTTGAATCATCCATATTGGACGACGTCAGAACCTCGGAGTGAAACTGTTGAGGGCGAACAAACTGCCTTATTACTAATAAACGTCTTTTAATGAGCTTATCTGTTGTTGAGATTCAAATTGTTTATGTTCTTTTCTTTTATAAATTATATATTTTTTACCATCCTTTTTTGCCAAAATACAAAAAAAAACAACATGTTTTTAATGCATTTGTTCATTGAGTTTATTTGATGACAATCAGGAAAGTTGAGTTGTTTCAGCAGTACATACAGGTATTAGGACATACAGTACACATATTAATAATAAATATTGTTAAAATGGATAATAATGAAATCTATAAAAAAAAAAAAAAAAATTATGCAGAAAACAAATATATTAAAATAGTATAACTTTGTGAGATGTCGTAGTATTACTCCATGAGACGGTGTAGAATAACTACGATAGGCGGCATAGTATTACCTTGTGAGGCGGGGTAGTGTTACTCCTCGAGGCGGCGTAGTATTACTCCTCGAGGTGGCGTAGTATTACTCTGCCAGGCATCGTAGTATTCCTCCGTGAAATGGCGTAGTATTACTCCGATGGGTGGCGTAGTATTACTCCGAGAGGCTGCGTAGTATTACTCCGGGAGGCGGCGTAGTTTTACTCCTCGAGGTGGCGTAGTATTACTCTGCCAGGCATCGTAGTATTGCTCCGTGAAGCGGCGTAGTATTTCTCCGATGGGCGGCGTAGTATTACTCCGAGAAGCTGCGTAGTATTACTCCGAGAGGCGGCGTAGTATTACTCTGCGAGGCGGCGTAGTATTACTCTGCGAGGCGCCGTAGTATTACACCGAGAGGCGACACAGTATTACTCCGAGAGGCGGCGTAGTATTACTCCTCGAAGCGGCGTAGCATTACTCTATGAGGCGGTGTTGTATTACTCTGAAAGGCGTCAAAGTATAACTTTGTGAGGCGGGCGTATTATTACTAAGAGTGGCGCTGTAGTATTACTACAATAGGCATCGTAGTATTACTATGATAGGCGTTTTTTGAGTTTCAATACTTTGGACAACCGTATTCATAAAAAAGTATTATATCAACAATATAATCTCATAAAACATGTTTTTAATGATGAAAATAAAAGTTGTCAAATGTCATGACGAGGTTTCAATGAGTCCAAAGTGTTTCCTGTCTCATCAAATAAGGGATTCAATAAATAAAGTTTGAAAACTTATGATAGTATCAACGTCAATAATAATAAATGAAACATAGTGAGACGATAAAAGAGGATCAACTTCACTACGATGAAAGAATGACTTTGGAAAGTAATTGAAAAAAGTAATTAAGCCTTAATGGTTAGAATGGAAATGTTTTTCTTTTACATCTTTTACAATACATTACCTTTACCTTTTGAAACTAACTCCTATTTTTATTATTTTAATTTGCATTTAAATAAACCACATTTATTATTAAACACATGGAAATATTCATGAGTCATTTCTATTCTTACATAAACAAACGTTTTATTCAAATAAATCCTCGATGAGTCTCGAGGCGTTCACTGAATATTACATGTTTTTGTCAAAAAACAATTATTTATGGGCGCCGTGGGCCAGAGGGGATTCATATTTTTATTCGTTAAGAATTTAATTTTCTACATTTTGAATATTCTTAACAATCCAAATTATTACTTTTTTTTTTAAACTTTTTATTTTATCTCTTAAAAAATCTCTTTTGGGTTAATTGACTCCTAGCTTAGCTCGCATTTGTTTTAAGTTGCCCTTAATATACATTAAAAAAAGAAGGATTGAAGAAATAAAATAAAGTAGTTTATATCTTCGTTAAATGTTTTGTTCAAAGTTCAATATCAAAAACGTCCTGTTTATTGGCCCTCAAATGCTAATACCGTTGAAAACTAGTTAAGCAGCATTTGGCTTCAAATGTCCCTAATTTATTTAAAATATAACAATTATAATAGAAAAGAACAAGGTAATCATTATCTTTGTTTATTATCAAAATCAGACTTCCTGTTTATTGGCCCTTGAATGCTAATGCCGTTGTAAGCTAGTAAAGCTAGCATTTGGTTTTAAACATCCTTCACTTACATAAAAAAATTACAATAATTATAGAAAGAAATTAAGTAACTTAATATCTTAATTAAATGTCTTGTTCAAAGTTCAATATCAAAAACGTCCTGTTTATTGGACCTCGAATGCTAACACCGCTAGCAATTAGTTTTGAATGGCCTTATTTCACTTGATAAATTCCGATAACTATAGGAAGGAATAAAGTCAATTATATATTCGTTACTTGTTTTGTTCATAGTTCAATATCAAAATCCGACTTCCTGTTAGGTAAACATACCTTTTTTTATTAGCTCTTGAATGCTAATGACGTTATAACTAGTTAAGCTAGCATTTGTTCTTAAGCATCCTTAACTACATAAGAATTACGACTTCCTGTTAGGTAAACATACCTTTTTTTATTAGCTCTTGAATGCTAATGACGTTATAACTAGTTAAGCTAGCATTTGTTCTTAAGCATCCTTAACTTACATAAAGAATTACGACTTCCTGTTAGGTAAACATACCTTTTTTTATTAGCTCTTGAATGCTAATGATGTTATAACTAGTTAAGCTAGCATTTATTCTTAAGCATCCTTAACTTACATAAAGAATTACGACTTCCTGTTAGGTAAACATACCTTTTTTTATTAGCTCTTGAATGCTAATGACGTTATAACTAGTTAAGCTAGCATTTGTTCTTAAGCATCCTTAACTTACATAAAGAATTACGACTTCCTGTTAGGTAAACATACCTTTTTTATTAGCTCTTGAATGCTAATGACGTTATAACTAGTTAAGCTAGCATTGTTCTTAACATCCTTAACTTACAAAAGAATTACGACTTCCTGTTAGGTAAACATACCTTTTTTTATTAGCTCTTGAATGCTAATGACGTTATAACTAGTTAAGCTAGCATTTGTTCTTAAGCATCCTTAACTTACATAAAGAATTACGACTTCCTGTTAGGTAAACATACCTTTTTTATTAGCTCTTGAATGCTAATGACGTTATAACTAGTTAAGCTAGCATTTGTTCTTAAGCATCCTTAACTTACATAAAGAATTACGACTTCCTGTTAGGTAAACATACCTTTTTTTATTAGCTCTTGAATGCTAATGACGTTATAACTAGTTAAGCTAGCATTTGTTCTTAAGCATCCTTAACTTACATAAAGAATTACGACTTCCTGTTAGGTAAACATACCTTTTTTTATTAGCTCTTGAATGCTAATGACGTTATAACTAGTTAAGCTAGCATTTGTTCTTAAGCATCCTTAACTTTTTTTTAGTAATCCTTTTTTTTAGCTTTTTATTTATTTTGCATTTGTTCTTAAGCATCCTTAACTTACATAAAGAATTACGACTTCCTGTTAGGTAAACATACCTTTTTTTATTAGCTCTTGAATGCTAATGACGTTATAACTAGTTAAGCTAGCATTTGTTCTTAAGCATCCTTAACTTACATAAAGAATTACGACTTCCTGTTAGGTAAACATACCTTTTTTTATTAGCTCTTGAATGCTAATTACGTTATAACTAGTTAAGCTAGCATTTGTTCTTAAGCATCCTTAACTTACATAAAAATACGACTTCCTGTTAGGTAAACATACCTTTTTTTATTAGCTCTTGAATTATAGTTATAAGAAGCTAGCATTTGTTCTAAGCATCCTTAATTACATAAAGAATTACGACTTCCTGTTAGGTAAACATACCTTTTTTTATTAGCTCTTGAATGCTAATGACGTTATAACTAGTTAAGCTAGCATTTGTTCTTAAGCATCCTTAACTTACATAAAGAATTACGACTTCCTGTTAGGTAAAATACTTTTTTTATTAGCTCTGAGCTAAGGGTTATAACTAGTTAAGCTAGCATTTGTTCTTAAGCATCCTTAACTTACATAAAGAATTACGACTTCCTGTTAGGTAAACATACCTTTTTTTTAATTAGCTCTTGAATGCAAATGAGGTTATAACTAGTTAAGCTAGCATTTGTTCTTAAGCATCCTTAACTTACATAAAGAATTACGACTTCCTGTTAGGTAAACATACCTTTTTTTATTAGCTCTTGAATGCTAATGACGTTATAACTAGTTAAGCTAGCATTTGTTCTTAAGCATCCTTAACTTACATAAAGAATTACGACTTCCTGTTAGGTAAACATACCTTTTTTTATTAGCTCTTGAATGCTAATGACGTTATAACTAGTTAAGCTAGCATTTGTTCTTAAGCATCCTTAACTTACATAAAGAATTACGACTTCCTGTTAGGTAAACATACCTTTTTTTATTAGCTCTTGAATGCTAATGACGTTATAACTAGTTAAGCTAGCATTTGTTCTTAAGCATCCTTAACTTACATAAAGAATTACGACTTCCTGTTAGGTAAACATACCTTTTTTATTAGCTCTTGAATGCTAATGACGTTATAACTAGTTAAGCTAGCATTTGTTCTTAAGCATCCTTAACTTACATAAAGAATTACGACTTCCTGTTAGGTAAACATACCTTTTTTTATTAGCTCTTGAATGCTAATGACGTTATAACTAGTTAAGCTAGCATTTGTTCTTAAGCATCCTTAACTTACATAAAGAATTACGACTTCCTGTTAGGTAAACATACCTTTTTTTATTAGCTCTTATCTTTAGTTAAGCAGATTTAGCATTTGTTCTTAAGCATCCTTAACTTACATAAAGAATTACGACTTCCTGTTAGGTAAACATACCTTTTTTTATTAGCTCTTGAATGCTAATGACGTTATAACTAGTTAAGCTAGCATTTGTTCTTAAGCATCCTTAACTTACATAAAGAATTACGACTTCCTGTTAGGTAAACATACCTTTTTTTATTAGCTCTTGAATGCTAATGACGTTATAACTAGTTAAGCTAGCATTTGTTCTTAGTCTTCTACATAAAAAATTAGACTTCCTGTTAGGTAAACATACCTTTTTTTATTAGCTCTTGAATGCTAATGACGTTATAACTAGTTAAGCTAGCATTTGTTCTTAAGCATCCTTAACTTACATAAAAGAATTACGACTTCCTGTTAGGTAAACATACCTTTTTTTATTAGCTCTTGAATGCTAATGACGTTATAACTAGTTAAGCTAGCATTTGTTCTTAAGCATCCTTAACTTACATAAAGAATTACGACTTCCTGTTAGGTAAACATACCTTTTTTTATTAGCTCTTAAAGCTAATGACGTTATAACTAGTTAAGCTAGCATTTGTTCTTAAGCATCCTTAACTTACATAAAGAATTACGACTTCCTGTTAGGTAAACATACCTTTTTTTATTAGCTCTTGAATGCTAATGACGTTATAACTAGTTAAGCTAGCATTTGTTCTTAAGCATCCTTAACTTACATAAAGAATTACGACTTCCTGTTAGGTAAACATACCTTTTTATTAGCTCTTGAATGCTAATGACGTTATAACTAGTTAAGCTAGCATTTGTTCTTAAGCATCCTTAACTTACATAAAGAATTACGACTTCCTGTTAGGTAAACATACCTTTTTTTATTAGCTCTTGAATGCTAATGACGTTATAACTAGTTAAGCTAGCATTTGTTCTTAAGCATCCTTAACTTACATAAAGAATTACGACTTCCTGTTAGGTAAACATACCTTTTCTCTCTTTATTAGCTCTTGAATGCTAATGATGTTATAACTAGTTAAGCTAGCATTTGTTCTTAAGCATCCTTAACTTACATAAAGAATTACGACAATTAAAGAAAGTATTTTATCAATTTGCTGAACGTTAAGTGATCGTTTTTGATCCGTTAAATTATCTAACTAAAACTGTTATTCAAACTAACAATGTCATTTTTTAGTTACTTTTTATCATTTCATTTACATCACCTCCTCCTTCATCCCTTCTTTCTTTTGGCCCCTCACAACAGAAACATTTGATGAAGCGACCGTCCCTTCCCTACAAACATCCAGATAAATAACAGGAATTTAAATTTTTACTGTTGTTTGTTTTTCCCTCCACTTCCACAGTGTGGAGCATTTTGCGCCATGATGGAGGAACTAGGATTTCTCTCTCTGCCGTGTTGTAAAGGCATCAGAGGGACGTCCTCGCCCTCGTCCTCGTCCTCGTCCTCGTCCTCGTCCTCTCCGGCGCCGACATCATCGTCCTGCGTCTTCTGCCGACCGGCGCTTCCTGTGAGGGAACGTCGGAGACGCGACTCCAGCACTTGAGCAACGACATTTGTTTGTGGACAAACATTTATTACATGGTTGTGTTCCAGCTGTAGATCTGTGTTCCAGCTGTAGATACACAATCGTGGACTTTTTACTGGGAACTTTCCACAGTTCATCCTCTAAATGTTTATTCCCAACCCGAGCAAAAAAGACGATGTTTGTGTAAATGTTACACACTTTCAGAGTAAAGGATTTTTTTTTTCATTCTTTTTAACGAAAAAAAACATCAGATTTGTCGCTGTGGTTTCTTCATCTTTGACGTGTGTGTGTGTGTGTGTGTGTGTGTGTGTGTGTGTGTGCAGCGACAGGCAGATCAGAGCGGTTTGCTGAGCCCAGTACAGCCAGTGAAGCCAGATAAAGACAGCCGGGGACGCACCTGCTGTTTCATACCTTTCATGCAGTAAGATCACAGACTCACCACCGCACACACTTGCGCACACACACACACACACACTCACACAGACACAAGTCACTCTGGTGCTTCTATCTTGCAGAGCATAAACTACAAGAAAAGCTACTTTTAAATGATTCAAGAAAAACAGCAATATTATCTTCATTTTTAAATTAAATACAGGATTTTTTATTTATTACTTCTTGTCACTTTTGTTTTTGCTTTTTGCTTTTGACCTAATAAGTCTCTAGTGCAGTGGAGGGTTTTGTCTTTTGCTGTGTCCCAAATCGCACACTTCTTAGGTTAGGTTAGGTTATGTAGAACTTTATTGATCCCTCAGGAGGTCTCCTTCTGGAAATAGTTTTTTTTCAAATTAGCCACAGAAAATAAAATTTTTCATAAAAAAGAAATAAAAAAGATCAAAATAAGAACAAGATTCTGCACTTACACTTACTATTTTGAGTGCACAAGTGCGTCCTGATGAGCAGTGTGTGAAAATGTAGTGTGCAATGAGCACTCAAATGGCCAGAAAATTGGGTGTGGATCGATGGACACTTTCCACCCTTAATGGCCGCCATCTTAGTGACGTCGATGACGCTAAACTGAAGCTACGTCACTGACGTCTTCGGAGAAGATACTGACGTGAATGTCTCGAGAAAACACTTGTTTTACCACAAAAACAACACAACAACAATAATAACACAATGAAACACGACTTAATAACTTGTTTTAATTCTTGTTTTTACTTCAATAAAACATTAAAATTCAGCTCAGTTTATCTGTTAAGAGGTAGTTTACTGCTAGTGTTGTTACTACATGTATATTGTTTGGAAATAGGTCAATTGACTTACTTATATAAGTAAGTAAGTAATTTGTATTTGTATAGCACTTTTCCAGACCAGGGTCACAAAGCGCTTAAACAATCAAAACAATATTCAATAAAGTATATACTTTAAAAGGCAAGATAAAACTGATAACACAACAGGTTATCAGAAAATCAAGGAAAAGCCTGAACAAATAAAAACGTCAGTAGATTCTGATCCACAGACCTCAGAGCCCGAGCTGGGGTGTAAGTCTGGATCAGATCACTGATGGAAGGTCTGGACATGAATAGATCTGAAAGTAAGAACCAGAATTTTAAAGTTCATCCTGAAAGAAACTGGCAGCCAGTGGAGAGTTTTAAGGATCAGAGAAATGTGAGTTCTTCTACTTGAGCGGGTTAGAATTCTTGCTGCAGAGTTCTGTATCAACTGCAGGCGAGACACATCCTTCTTGTTTAGACATGAACACAAACTGTTGCAATAGTCCAGACGAGAAGAAACAAACACATGGATTACAAGCTCCAGATATTGTTGTGACAACATTTTCCTAAGTTTAGAGATTTTTCTCAGTTGAAGGAAACAGTTTCTCGTCAGTTTTGTTCAGTGTTGAACAAGAGACATGTCTTTATCAAATACAACACCCAGGTTTCTCAGGCTCAGTTTGACAGACTGACCTAAGTCACCCAAGTACTGACTCAACCCTGGAACCTTATCATCAGGAGCAATCACCAGAGTTTTGTCCACATTTAGCTGTAGAGTTTTTTCACTCAGCCATTGTTTGATTTCTAGCAATCAATTGACTAAGCTGTTCAGCCTCTGGGGCTCAGTTGGATCAAAAGAGCAGTAGAGCTGGATGTCATCAGAAAAAATGTGATAAGAAATATCAGGAAATCTCTGAAGGATTTTACCCAGGAGAATCAAGTAAAGCAAAAACAATAAAGGACCCAAAACAGAACCTTGAGGGACTCCACACAACAGATCCGCAGATTCAGACCTCATTTGATTGGCAGATACACTAAAACTGCGCCCAGAAAGGTATGATGAGAACCATTCTAACACAGACCCAGACAGTCTTCATCCCTCAGTCTTCTCAGCAGGATCTGGTGATCAACTGTGTCAAAGAACAGGATGGACAGGTGGTCATAATGTTACTGTTGATTTGTACTCAATGGTTTATTATCACACAATTCATAAGAAAGTCCAAAGAGTCCAAACATCCGATTGAATATTGACCAACATCACACCAAACCTTTTTTCCTTCACGTGGCTTCGATGGGTCTTTAACGTAAAAGGTTCTCCTGGTTCACAAACCGCTGCTGAACTTTCTAAAACTTTCAAGGTGTTGACTTTTTAATCAGACTTCCGGGAGCTCGGCGTCCATGTCAGCGTCTGCTCTTGCTGAAGCTCTTGGCTTCTGCTCGTTCCTGCCTCATTTGAAGTGTTCCCAAACTCTCAGGTCTCCTGCTTCTCCTGGATTCTAACCAGAGGCTGAAATAAATGAGTCCAGAAAAATGTGCAGGAGACGCTTGTGCGACTGGGGCTCGTGGCTGAAATCTTTTTTTTTATTTTTTATTTGGCGCGAGGATTTTCTGCCCATGATAATCCCGTCATAGTACTTCTATATCAGAGTCAAGGGCCCCGTGTTTGGGTTTCATCCTAGATTCCGGCTACTGGACTATTTTAGGGACAATAAAAGAAAGATTAGCAAGAAGGTCCAGCCGTCACTTGATACGGGATCTGGATCAGCACCTCGGAGTCTGGCTCTGTTCTGGCCTGGAAGTGTATGGTTCTCTATCCATGAAGGGGCTCAGGACCTTATCTCGGGTGTCATGCTTACCAAAAAGTATAATAAATCATGGAGGACGGGACATTTGCATTATGTCATTTATATTTTCTAGTTTTAGTTAATACTGTTGTAAACCGACTAAGCTACAGATGTAGCATTTGTTTTAAAATTTCCTTTATTTTTTATAAAAAATGAGGATGACTAAAAAATAATTATCCCCTATTTATTAAGCATATAATACAGGTTTAAAGGCATTCCCTTAATAATTAAATTAATAGAAATGTGATTAAAATAATGTAGGAATGTATGTATTGTGTGCAATTTCGATGTAGTATGCCATCATTTGGTTAAAATAAAAAAAAGATTCCCAGGATTCCCTGACCCTAAAACTTCATAATAATAAACTAAAACTTGTATAATAATATCAAAATCAAAATCTTCCTGACATATTCCTGGATTGGATCCTCCTCTTTTCTACGCCACACTACGCCAGGAAGTAGCCAAGACCAGATTTTTTAGCATTCACGATGGCTTCCCCCTCGATGCATGGGCACCATTTCAAAGGGCCCTTGGAAAATACTCATTTTGTCTAACCATCTTTGATCGTGGATCGCCTTGTTCCTCAACAAAACTCTAAGGATAACTTCTATCATTCTCTCCTATTGTTGAGTCGACGTTCCGAGATGTCTGACTAGGAAAAGATAATCCCAACACCAGCTGGAAAACTGGTGTTGGCTTGATGGTGCCAACTTCACATCATCGCAAAGATCTCAACCAATCTATCCATGGAAAATTTCTGGCCTTTTTTTAAGACTACAGTACTGCAGTAACTCCCGCAAGATACTCCTACACAGGTTGTGGAAAATTCCATAAGGACCTCGTTATGGGTGAATCGTGTGTTTTAAGAAGGTAAAACACTGAAAATTGGAGCAACAAAAAGTTTAAAAAAAGAAAGTAAGACGGGAACACAAAGATACATATCCCTGAGATTACTTGGAACTGAATGTTTGTTACAGACCCTCAGCCGTCGAAATTACTTATTTTGTGCGCTTGCATCTGTTGGTTTATTCATTGAAGTACCATCTTAAGCCTAGATCACCTGAGTCCCTACATTGTACTTGAACATAACTCGAAGGATACTTTCTCCCATTCTCTCCTATGGTGGAGTCGACGTTCCAAGATGTCTGACTAGGAAAAGATAATCCCAACACCAGCTGGACAATTGGTATTGGCTTGATCGTGCCAACTTCACATAGCAAGATCTCAACCAATCTATCCCTGGAAAAGTTCTGGCTTATTACCACCTTCTTAAGACTATGGTATGTGCAGTAACTCCCGTTACAAAAAAATACTCTTGGACATGTTGGAAATACTCTGTAAGGACCTCCTGAAGGGAGACATTAAGAAGGACAAACTGCCTGGGAATACCTGGAACTAAATGTTTGTCACAGACCCAGTTGAAAGTTCTTATTTTGTCCTCTTGCATCTGTAGGCTTATTCGTTTGAAGAACCATCTTAAGCCTTGATCCTAGATCACCTGGGTCCCTCCATTGTTCCAAAAGTCATTGGATACTTTCTCCCACTCTCTCCAATTATGAAGACGACGTTCTTTCATGCCTGACTTGGAAGAGATGATAACAACACCAGCTGGAAATTAATGACTGCAAACCACTTTGCTACATTTGGAGGTGTTGACCATCGTCGTATGCAGGGTTCTCGCCAGCGCCATTCAGTGTAGGGGCCCCCTACGCTGTGATTTTGAACCCCGACGCTGTATCTCAAAAAGCGTAGGTGGGATTTACTTTTGTTTTCCTGTTGTTTTTGCCTTTATTTCAGAAAAGTTGGCCCTAAAAATGCAGGAAATCAGAGTGTTACACATTTCCCCTGGATCCCACTACAGTACTGGCTTCGGCTGCGACGGGCACAGTTCCAAATTTCACTGGAAAACTTACTTCCAACTTTTTTTTTAGACTATGGTACTGGTAGGTTCATGAAGAAATGAAATGGTTTTGCAAACTCCTAAAGGACCTTCCTAAGGGTGACTTCTGTGCGTTTCAAGAAGGTAAACCACGTTAAAGATTAGAGCTAAAACACAAAGAAATTGCAAATAAATGGACCCAATACACCTGAAACTGAAGGAACAATCCCATCTGGTTGTCAATCATGGCTGGAAGTTCACCAGAACCCTCACCAGATGGCATCTCGAGGTAGGTAGCGGATGTGATGAAGTCCTTTTAAACGACTGGAGGTGCAGCTGTGACATGTCTCCTCCGGTGGATTGTGTCGGTGCATCCAGGAGGAATTGGACCGAGCTTTTCTTAATCTTTCCATGTAATGAGGTTTTATTTTGGTATGCAGATTAATTCTGGGATTGGGCTCAGTCCCATGTAACAGCGTTTGCTCGTCTCTAATCTCCCAGGCCCCATAATTCTTAATCAAAACTGAAGGCTGTATTTTCTTTTTTTTTCATCATTATCTAATCCACTGTGGATTACAGGGCTGACCTTGGATCCTGCACGGATGACCAGAACCACATTCCTTTCTTCTGACCGCAGCGCCGTGACCTCACCTGAGCGTGGTTTGTTGACTCTCTGCTCTGTGGTTTGGCCGTTGGTTCGCAGCCAGACGACCGTTCTGCTCATCCATCTTGACACGGCTGCGGGTTTTTTTAACCTTGACGGCGGCTTCTGTTTGAAAAGAAGGTCAGAGATTATTATTGTAATCTTTACCTCACGCACGGACTCGGGATAACCTCGACGTGACAACACAAAAGTGTTTTAAGGATGAAAATAGATGAATCTGAAATGTACACAACAGTTGGCAACAATGTCCTTCTCAAGTGAGTAAGTCATATTTATAGAGCGCTTTTCTAGACCAGGGTCACCAAGCGCTTAAACAATTAAAACAATTCCCGATAAAAAATATCCTTACAAGGTCAAGACAACAAAAACACAAATAAAAGTGTCTTGAGATGTTTCTTGAAGGAGTCAGTAGATCATCAAACACAGAGATGTTTCTTGAAGGAGTCAGTAGATCATCAAACAGATGTTTCTTGAAGGAGTCAGTAGATCATCAAACAGATGTTTCTTGAAGGAGTCAGTAGATCATCAAAAGGTTTCGAGATCATCAAACACAGATGTTTCTTGAAGGAGTCATAATCATCAACACAGATGTTTCTTGAAGGAGTCAGTAGATCATCAAACACGAGATGTTTCTTGAAGGAGTCAGTGGATCATCAAACACAGATGTTTCTTGAAGGAGTCAGTAGATCATCAAACACAGATGTTTCTTGAAGGAGTCAGTAGATCATCAAACACAGATGTTTCTTGAAGGAGTCAGTAGATCATCAAACACAAGATGTTTCTTGAAGGAGTCAGTAGATCATCAAACACAGATGTTTCTTGAAGGAGTCAGTAGATCATCAAACACAGAGATGTTTCTTGAAGGAGTCAGTAGATCATCAAACACAGAGATGTTTCTTGAAGGAGTCAGTAGATCATCAAACACAGAGATGTTTCTTGAAGGAGTCAGTAGATCATCAAACACAGATGTTTCTTGAAGGAGTCAGTAGATCATCAAACACAGATGTTTCTTGAAGGAGTCAGTAGATCATCAAACACAGATGTTTCTTGAAGGAGTCAGTAGATCATCAAACACAGATGTTTCTTGAAGGAGTCAGTAGATCATCAAACACAGATGTTTCTTGAAGGAGTCAGTAGATCATCAAACACAGATGTTTCTTGAAGGAGTCAGTAGATCATCAAACACAGAGATGGTTCCAAAGCTTAGGAGCAACCGTCTAGAAGGATTTCTCTCCTCTGGTCCTGAAGTTCAGGAACCATCAGTAGATTCTGATCCACAGACCTCAGAGCCCGAGCTACAGCAGGGAGGATACTCGCTGCATATATATATATATATAAATATATATATATGACTATTTTCTTGACAGTTCCATTGAAATACCTTGTATGGTCATTATCAACAAGATGTCAAAAGAAGTACTTGACGACATGCCATTTTTTAATAAAGAGTACAACTTTATATTTTAACAGAATGTGCCTAATGTAGAAGTATTACTTGTATAAGATGACATTATAAGTATATTGTGCTTCATTAAAAAAAAACATTATACTTTATCAAAAGTTATTCCAAATACTATAATAATACAACTCATATCAAAAAAGATGGCAAAAGACTTTGAAACTATTTTATAATAAATTCTGCAATTCTATATTATAACAACATATTTAATACTCTATATATATTTTTTTAAATTCTTAAATGAACTTATATTGTTTTGTTTTTTGTCTAATAGGATTAAATGTATGTACAATGTCCCTTATTTAATAGAATACATTTTGCTGATTAGTTTCAAGGTTTAAGATTACGAGTTATACCAATGGGAAATAATATCTTAAAAAAACTTGTTTTAAAAATATTTGTCACTGATTTCTTTTTATATTTATTTTAAAGATGTTTCCTTTTTATTATAATAACAAAACTCAGTGCAACTAATGTTAATAACATTATTTTTATGATGTATATATAATACTTTTTAAAAGTTATTAGATAAACTTTTTTTTAAATTTGTCTAAAAGTATTAGATTTATGTAAAATGTCGCTTATTTCATAAATTAAATTAAATATTTAATTACATTTTGTGGTATAATTTTACGCATTCAAGTGCCTATCTTAGTCTAATGGGAAATAAATGTGTGCATTATTATCAAAATACTGAGTATTAAAAATTAATAAAGTAAATATTAATTTAAATATACTTTTAAACATGTTTCCTTTTTTAATTTTAAAAGTCACAAACGGGTTTTTATTTTCTTTAATTCACTTAAACTTCCACTAGTCTCGTCATATATACTGTTAGTGAGATTGTCACGTGATTTTCTGAGATTATCCACAGATGGTCAACAAAGTTCATCTCTTCTGCTGTTGAGGGCAAATGCTGACACCTGCTGGTCAAACCAGTGAACTGGACCCGGAACCACTATAACCTTTCAACCGTAATTAAAAGAACGACAAAAAAGTTGGTTCAAATTAATAGTAAAGTATTAGCGCCTCTCGAATATTATTATTTTTTATCATGAGAATATAGTTGTCGAAATCGTACGTGTATGTAAATGCTCTACTACGGGATTAAAGTGGTACAAAAATACTTCTTTACAAGATCAAAGTTCATACATTCTGAAAATCTTGTGATAAATGCTTTTTTTGCTTTAATCTCGGAATAGAATCATTTTTTACGTCTGAAAATCTCGTGGCAAAGTATTTGCTTACAAATTAAATCTCATAATAAATGTTTTGAACTAGTAAATGCTTTTTGTACGACCTAAATCACATAGTAAATGAATTTGTACGATTTTATCGCTTAATTACTTTTTTTTACAACTTTATTCGTGCAATAAAATAAAATTCTAAGAGTAACCCTAATACTATAATACTAAGTATTTTGTACAAACTTAATCTCATAATAAAATGCATTTTTCTACAACTTTAATCTCAACAAATGAATTCGTACGACTTTGATATCGTAATATCGTAATTTTTTAACGACTTGAATTGCCTACATTAGCATTTTTGTAAAACTTTAAATTTGAATTTATATAATTTTGTAATACTATACTCATCTTTTTAAATGCATTTTTTTTTTTTACAGTATATGACTCAAATCTCATAATAAATGCATTTTGTTGAACTTAAATAATTCGTATTAAAGTATTTGCTTACAATTTTAATGAGATTAAAGTTAATAATTAAATCTCATAATAAATGTTTTGAACTTGTAAATGCTCTTTGTATGGCTTTAATTCCAAAGTTAAAAAAAATGTACGACTTTATCTCTTAAGAAATGTTTTTTTTACAACTTTATAGGTGTAATAAAATAAAATAAAATTCTTAGCGTAACCCTAGTACTTGCTCTTTAAAAAAAAGTATTGTATTAAAGTATTTTGAACAAACCTAATCTTGTAGTAAAAATGCATTATTCCACAACTTTAACCTCAAAATAAATAAGTTCGTACGACTTTGATATCGTAAATACATACAATTTTTGTATTTTCGTAATTGAATTTTGTACTACTATTTATCTTTTTAAATGCATAATCTACAGTATATACTAACTATTTTTTGTAAACTTGTAAAATAGAATTTTGTACTACTATTCTCATCTTTTTAAATGCATATTCTACAGTATATGACTTAAATCTTATCGATTTTTTTGGGCTTTAAAACTCATAATCTAATATTTTTGTACGACTTTAACGAATTGAGGTATTTTGTAATTGACTTATTTGTATCTTTTCAAAGCATATTCTACAGTATATGACTCAAATCTCATACCAAATGCATTTTTGAGGCTTTAAATTCTATACTTTAATATCTTGTACGATATTTAATCTGAAATTAGTATTTTCATACGACTTTAATTTATAATAAAGTATTTTGTACCTTTATTTGTATCTTTTCAAATGCATATTCTACAGTATATGACTCAAATCTCATACCAAATGCATTTTTGTAGGCCTTAAATCTCATAATTTAATATTTTGTACGAATTTAATCTCGAAATTAGGTATTTTCATACGACTTTAATTTATAATAAAGTATTTTGTACCTTTATTTGTATCTTTTCAAATGCATATTCTACAGTATATGACTCAAATCTCATAATATATGCATTTTTGTAGGACTTAAATCTCATAATTAAATATTTTGTAAGTAAGTAAGTAATATTTATTTATCTAGCCCCTTTCGATTTTTTTTTTCTCCTTATTTTTTTTTTTTCCTACACATAATTTATAATATAGAATTTTTATTTGTATCTTTTCAAATGCATATTTTACAGTATATGACTCAAATCTCATTATAAATGCATTTTTGTAGGACTTAAATCTCATAATTAAATATTTTGTACGATTTTTATCTCGAAGTTAAGTATTTTCGTACACATTTAATTTATAATAAAGTATTTTGTACCTTCATTTGTATCTTTTCAAATGCATATTCTACAGTATATGACTCAAATCTCATTATAGATGCATTTTTGTAGGACTTAAATCTCATAATTAAATATTTTGTAAGATTTATTAAGTAACATTTAATTTATAATAAAGTATTTTCTACCTTCATTTGTATCTTTTCAAATGCATATTTTACAGTATATGACTCAAATCTTATTATAGATGCATTTTTGTAGGACTGAAATCTCCTAGTAGTAAGTATTTGGACTAAAACTAAAAAAGTATTATCGTACGACTTTAATTTATAATAAAGTACTTTGGAGGAATTAGATCTATTAATATCTATTAGTTTATGTTTATAGTCTAAAAACATGTTGAATATTGAATATTGAATATTTTATACTACTATACTCATCTTTTCAAATGCATATTCTACAGTATATGACTCAAGTCTCATAATCAACTATTTTTTGTACGACTTGAATTGAAGTATTTTTGTAAAACTTTAAACTTGTGATATAGAATTTTATACTACTATACTCATCTTTTCAAATGCATATTTTACAGTATATGACTCAAATCTCATACCAAATGCATTTTTGTAGGCCTTAAATCTCATAATTTAATATTTTGTACGAATTTAATCTCGAAATTAGGTATTTTCATACGACTTTAATTTATAATAAAGTATTTTGTACCTTTATTTGTATCTTTTCAAATGCATATTCTGCAGTATATGACTCAAATCTCATACCCAATGCATTTTTGTAGGCTTTAAATCTCATAATTTAATATTTTGTACGAATTTAATCTCGAAATTAGGTATTTTCATACGACTTTAATTTATAATAAAGTATTTTGTACCTTTATTTGTATCTTTTCAAATGCATATTTTACAGTATATGACTCAAATCTCATACCATATGCATTTTTGTAGGCCTTAAATCTCATAATTTAATATTTTGTACGAATTTAATCTCGAAATTAAGTATTTTCAAGTACTTTGGAGGAATTAGATCTATTAATATCTATTAGTTCATGTTTATAGTAACAACATGTTGAATTGAGATATGTACATAAGGTAAATGGAACAAGTGTGGACTCTTTGTGTTTGTTTTGTGTTGTGTTTGTCCCGCTCTGAACCATCCAAACAGCTCCAGGAATAGAGCAGACAGCAGGGATGCTCTATGTTTCTTTTATAGCTCAACAACTGCCTCACTGCCCAGCTATTGCGTCCTCCTCCTCCTCCTCGCCGCCATGACCGTGTCACTCAAATTGGCGCTTGAGCTACGGGCATTTTTGCGGGCTAAAGTCATGTCATCCGAGACATTTAATTGGGCCCCGGGTTCGCCCTCCGAGGGGACGGCGGTGGCCGCATTCCGTTCAGCGCCGCCTGCGCCCTTTTGTGTTGCCCCCCCGACCGGCGTGGCTGTGGATGACAAGCATGTGCGTCCGTCAGAGAAGCTGCTGCACGAATACAGGATCATAACCCGAGACGGACAGGAGCGACTTTCTTGACCTTTTTTATTTTAATGTTTTTCTTTCACCACGGACTGATTTGACCGCCATTTTATTTTGTTTGCATCGATAGCTGTCAGATCGTCGTCAGCTGCTGACGCCGCCAGTGCAGGTAAATGAACACGTGTGAAGATAATAACACATGTTTTTTTAATACTTGCCTTTACAAGATCAACATCTTAACCCTTTTTAATTCATTAATTTTATAAATACATTTATAATCCAAATATTAGCATTAAAAGCATTAGCTTCCATGCTAACTATGTAAAGCAACAGTAGTGACGATAAGGGTGTGTATTGGAAAATAATCTGGTGATTCGATATGTATCAAGATGCAGGAGCAACAATACGATATATAGTGATACTGTAGTAACAAGTATATATTTGTAGTATTGTACCAGTACTTGACTCTGGTGTTGCAAGATTTACAGACCACATGACTCTTGACGAAGTTGTAACTACTTTCATTTGTTTTCAAACCAAAATATGTCCAAACATCAGCTTTAAAAGCTGCTGGAGTCACTGTATCCTCTCGTCCTCAGTCACCATGAAAAGGACTAGGGTAAAAAAATAAAAAATGATTTTCAAAATTATTTATTTATTTTTAATCGCTACATTGTATCGATATTTTCTAACACAACTAAGATACAGGGGCAACGATACCATATATAGTGATACTGTAGTAACAAGTATATATTTGTAGTATTGTCCAGTACTTGACTCTGGTGTTGTAGTATTTACAGACCACACTACTCGTGACGAAGTCGTAACTACTTTCATTTGTTTTCAAACCAAAATATGTCCAAACATCAGCTTTAAAAGCTGCTGGAGTCACTGTATCCTCTCGTCCTCAGTCATCGCCTTTTGATTCTTCCAAGATTCCAAGATTTGATTCTTCGTTTAGCTGTGAAGGACTTTACGACCTTTGCCATCTAGCAATTGCAAAACAGAAATGAAAATTATTGTAAATAAAAATATGAATAATGTTATTTTATACACATTTAATTGAAATATAAACACAAAAAAATGCTGATAACGTGATTTGGAAGCAGAAAAAAAGATTATTTCAAAATATATAAAGAGGGCTGTTGATCAATACGGTTTCATGAAGAAAACATGCAATATTGAATATATACATTAATATTAAATGTTTTTTGTCTTGAACATTTATACAAATCATGTGACACATTTTCTATTAAAGAATTGTAAATAATAAAACAATAATGTTTGTTGTAGCTTTTGTTTGAATCCCCGAATGTATACATTAAATAAACCGGAAAGAAAAATAACAATTGACGTTTCTTATCTTGCGGTTCCTCAGTGAAACCTTATTATACAAGTTAACTGGACTTAAAAGTAAGATTTCAAAGTCATGGAACTTTACAAGTTGTAGTTGTTATCAGATAAATAAACGACCGCTATCTATAGAATTAAACACTGACTTTACTGAGGATGTCAACTATTTTCTTGAGCTTCAACTGTATATTCTGTGTGATAAATATATTTCAAAGTTTATAATCCTGCACACAAGGACAAAGTATTTTGTTTCTAGTGAAACGTTCCTCTTTACTCCACCAGCTCCGCCCGACCCTCGGCTGAAGGGGTTAAATGATCACCTCGACCAGACGAGTGTCCCCCGATAAACCCGAAGTGAGAATCGCCTTCAGCCTCGAGGAGACTTCAGGTACAAAATGTTGCTTTTCAAACTCTGGTGTTAATCTGCTCAGATTTGTGCGTCACAAAATGCTCTTGAACATCTTAACCCTTTTTATTTAATTCATTTTATTAATACATTTATGATCAAAACAAGTATATATGTGTAGTATTGTCGAGTACTTGACTCTGGTGTTGCAGAATATACAGACCACATGACTAGCGGGAGGCGAGGTGTATCCTCTTGTCCTCAGTCATCACAAGGATTTTACATTTTTTATTAAGCTTTGAAGGATTTTACGACTGAAGTTTAATTGCAACACAGAAATTAACTTTACCTTAAATAAAAACACAAATAATGTTATTTCATACAACCTTTATTGAAAATATAAAAAATGCATAAACCAAAACTATGATAACATTATTAGAAGCAAAAAATATCATATGCAGATATGCCTTTTGTCTTTTTTTCATTTATACATAACATGTGATACTTTTTATATTAAATAATTGTAAATAATGAAACAATAATGTTTGTCGTAGCTATGCCAGAATGTATACATTAAAAAAAAGAAAGTAAAATAACAATTGATGTTTCTTAGCTTGTAGTTTTTTTTTTACAAGACAAGTAACATTAATCTTTTCTCGACAATTTTTGCTGCTTTTACACCAAAAAAAAAAAAAACACATTAAATTCCATGTTGTATGTTGAAGGTCCAGTGGTGGGAGACGACGTTTCCTCAATTCTATTACTTGTAATTCTACTTTTACTATTAATTCTACTACTTGTACTTCTACTTGTACTACTAATTCTACTTATACTTTTACTATTAATTATACCACCTGTACTTCTACTTTTAATACTAATTCTACTTATACTTTTACTTAGACTCATACTACTACTTGTACTTCTACTTTTACTACTAATTCTACTACTTGTACTTGCTCTTTTACCTATAATCTATCTAATTTACTAATTCTACTACTACTGTCTACTAATTCTACTACTTATATACTTGTACTTTTACTTTTATTCTACTTTGCTTTTACCTCTTGTACTTTTACTTTTACTACTAATTCTACTACTCTTACTTGTTCTTTTACTAATAATTCTACTTCTAATTTTACTATTAATTCTACTACTCACTGTCTACTACTGCTCCTACTTAGACTTATACTACTTAGTTTACTTTTTCACTTTTACTACTAATTCTACTACTTTACTTGTCTTATACTATTCTACTTACTTCTTCTTCTACTTTTACTATTAATTCTACTACTCACTGTCTACTAATTCTACTACTGCTTCTACTTAGACTTATACTACTACTTGTACTTTTACTTTTACTACTAATTCTACTACTCTTACTTGTTCTTTTACTAATAATTCTACTTCTAATTTTACTATTAATTCTACTACTCACTGTCTACTAATTCTACTACTGCTTCTACTTAGACTTATACTACTACTTGTACTTTTCTTTTTTTCTTTCTACTTTTACTACTAATTCTACTACTCTTACTTGTTCTTTTACTAATAATTCTACTTCTAATTTTACTATTAATTCTACTACTCACTGTTACTATTCCTACTACTCTTCTACTTAGACTTATACTACTACTTGTACTTTTACTTTTACTACTAATTTGTACTTGTTTCTTTTACTAATAATTCTACTTCTAATTGTACTATTAATTCTACTACTCACTGTCTCCTACTTTCGACTGCAAATCCGTTGTTTTTTTCCCTTTGTCTTATTCCACTTCTACTTTTTACTAATAATTCTCCCTTTTCCAATCATTTATACTTTGAATACTACTATTAACTACTTTGATCTGTAAGCATTTCAGTTTACAGATTCAGCAGATTCAGTTCAGTCGAGTTAATAATCGAAATCTAAAGAGTATTTTTCTGTCCTTTCATCTCAGTGTATAACTGTGTCATTACACACTTTTCTACCCCCCCGACCCCCCTCAACCCCCCTGCTGGTGATGACATTCTCCGCGACGCTGTGGCTATATTTACGATATCCAGAGCTTAGACTCGCATCTTGATGATGATCATTTTCTTTTTTTAAAACCGCCGTAATGTTTACGAACGCCCAAGAAGACTCCCAACGCTCGCTGCATTTTCACTATGTGTGGGAAACACGTGTGTCATTCTCCCGGACCACCCGAACCCCAACAACACCACCCCCCCTCCCCCAAGATCTCACACCCCATCACTTAAACCGCAGTCATGTCTCCAAACGCTGCCGTCGAGACAGGTGTCGTCTCTATTCCTGTACGAGCTCGGCATATTAAAAATATAAAAATGCGATCCCTGCAACTTCTCCATTGGAAAAAAAAACCTACAAACGGGGTCTTCTTTAGCTGCATTGTCCCCCGGCCTGCCGGGACACACCTTGACACCAGGTGCTGTCCGTCACCGGGAGCAGCTGCAGCTTTTTGCAACAGCAGCGTCAAGTTTCCTCTCTAATACTGACGGTGTCTTGGCGCCTGACGAACAGTGGCCTCTATATTTATAAGCAGTTAACGCGTCCAGTCCATCCCTGATCCCCTTGTCTTTCTCTCAGGAAGTCAGATCAAGCGGGGCCCCGGGGTCCCATATTAGAAGCTGCAGATCGCTTTATTTCGGCTTCATCTTCCCCGCTGTGTCTCTGTGTGTATAGTTAGGCTGTAAATCCCGAGTCCACCTGAGGACCAGAAGCCGATGCCGGCGAGTCAGACGCGTGGGATCATCATCTCCAGACAGAGATAAAGCTGCGGCGTGATCACTGGGTTTATTCACGAGTAGTCGACGGGGGAGGAGATATACACACTCCGTATATATCGCAAGTCTTTAGTCACGATACTGCACCGATATTTGGCGGCACTGTTTCCATTTATTTTTGTTTTCAAGTCATACTTACCGTATTTTCCGGACTATAAGTGGCTCCGGAGTACAAGTCGCTCCAGCCATAAAATGCATAATAAAGAAGGAAAAAACATATGTAAGTTGCACTGGAGTATAAGTCGCATTTTTGGGGGAAATTTATTTGATAAAATCCAACACCAAGAACAGACATGTCATCTTGAAAGGCAATAAGGGGAATAATTGTATGTTACGTTACATGACACGACTGAGAACCTGGTATGTTAACATAACATATTAAGAGTTATTCAGAGAACTATAGCATAAATAACTAACAAGTTTACCAAACCATCCATGTAACTCCAAATAACTCAAATGAAATCTTCATCCTCGGTGTCACTTTTAAACAACTAACTAACTCCGGAGGTAGAAGATGCGGCGCTTCCTCTTCTACGTCGGAATTATCAACACAGGCCTAGAGCGCCCTCTTGTGGTTTAGTGTGAAAATAACATGTGAAATGATATCCCGGTAATAACGTGTTAATAATTTCACACATAAGTCGCACCCCCGGACAAACTATGAAAAATACTGTGACTTATAGTCCAGAAAATACGGTAGTATTTATCATAGTTTGTTTATGGTTTCAATAACGTGTGAACAAGATTGGAAAGAAATCCAGTCATTATGTCTTCGCGGTGATGACTAGGGATGAGAGGATACAGTGAGTCCAGCAGCTTTTAAATCTGATGTTTGGACATATTTTTGTTTGAAAACAAATTAAAGCAGTTACGACTTCGTCAAGAGTCATGTGGTCTTGATTCTGCAACACAAGAGTCAAGTACTGGACAATACTAAAAATATATACTTGTTCCTATAGTATTGCAATATATCGTATCATTTACCACTGTATCATGATACTGTATCCCCAGAATTCTAGATAATCTACATCCATATTTGCAACACCTTCATGAGACAGAAACTCTCTGGGGAAAAAAGTATTTAGGTCCAGGTTAAGAAACTTTAAATGCTAGAAATTAAAATATTCTAGCGATGACTGAGGACAAGAGGATACAGTGGACTCCAGCAGCCTTTAAAGCTCCTCAGTCATCGGCAGGGTCTCGTGGGATCTTTGTGAATGTAACAAGTTAAGAGCGTGTCTAGGAATTTGTATTGGGAAGAATATGACACGATATGTATTACAATACAGGGAAGACGATACGATATATGGTGATAGTGTAGTAACAAGTATATATGTGTAGTATTGTCCAGTACTTGACTCGTGTTGTAGTATTTACAGACCACATGACTCTTGACGAAGTCGTAACTGCTTTCATTGGTTTTCAAACCGAAATATGTCCAAACATCAGCTTTAAAAGCTGCTGGACTCACTGTATCCTCTCGTCCTCAGTCATCGCTGGGAACATAATGACTACCATCTAGTGCTCAGAAGTTCAATTGCAACAAAAAAACGCTGTTAATATTTTCAAGTGAATTGTAAATAAAAAGTATATAATTCATTAATGTTATACATACATTATTGAAACGTAAACCATAATATAAATACGATTAAAAAAAAAAAAAAGCTAAAAATTAAGTGCCATTTAATATCAATAAAGTATTGTGATCAAAATGTATCTGGATATTTAAGTGTTGATATTTTCTTACACCTCTATTCATAACTAGACAGTGAACAACAACAACAACAAACACCTTTTATAAAGTTGCAACATCACAGGATTCTCCTCCAGGAACTACCAGACGATCCATCCCTGTCTAGCTGGGAGTGAGTTTGTCTTCCTGGTAATATAGTCGTCCACTCCGTCCTCCCGCCTGTCCGTCAACATGACAGCTATATGTGCTGCTGACTGACAGGACGTGACTCAGAGGGTTGTGTTTACGACATTCTTCGCTCTGAAGCCGAATGTTTACTGTGTCGTGTCGATGTCGTGACTTTTATTGACGTTGTTTATCCACGAGATGTTTAGTTTACTTTTCATTAGAAACAAACTTGGTTCGCATGAGACTGAGCTGATTTATTTTTGGCCTTTTGATCATATTTTATTTTCATCAAAGTTATTTTATGGTTTATATTTCAATAAATTGTGTTTAATAAAACAATTTAAAAAAAAATACAATTAACATATAAATATTCAGAGGGTTTATTAATTATTCTATTGCAATTAAACTTCCGACCACTAGATGTCAGCAGTCATTACGTCCTCAGCAGCTAAAGGAACAATGAAATCCTGTGAGATCCTGGTGATAACTGAGGATGAGAGGATACAGTGACTCCAGCAGCTTTTTAAGCTGATCTTTGGACATATTTTGGTTTGAAAACAAATGAAAGCAGTTACGACTTCGTCAAGAATCATGTGGTCTGTAAATACTACAACACCAGAGTCAAGTACTGGACAATACTACACATATATACTTGTTACTACAGTATCACAATAAATCGTATCGATGACCCTGAGTCGTGATGCTTATCATATCGCCAGATTCTTGCCACAAACCCATCCATATCTGGGACAACCACGTAAGACAAAAGCTCTCTGGGTAAACACAGAAAAATGCATTGGGTATCAGGTAAAAACTTTTAACGCAAAAAATGAAAAGATCCCGGTAGTGACTGAGGATGAGAGGATACAGTGGAATCCAGCAGCTTTTAAAGCTGATGTTTGGACATATTTTGGTTTGAAAACAAATGAAAGCAGTTACGACTTTGTCAAGAGTCATGTGGTCTGTAAATACTACAACACCAGAGTCAAGTACTGGACAATACTACACATATATACTTGTTACTACAGTATCACAACACCAGAGTCAAGTACTGGACAATACTACACATATATACTTGTTACTACACTATCACAACACCAGAGTCAAGTACTGGACAATACTACACATATATACTTGTTACTACAGTATCACAACACCAGAGTCAAGTACTGGACAATACTACACATATATACTTGTTACTACAGTATCACAACACCAGAGTCAAGTACTGGACAATACTACACATATATACTTGTTACTACACTATCACAACACCAGAGTCAAGTACTGGACAATACTACACATATATACTTGTTACTACACTATCACAACACCAGAGTCAAGTACTGGACAATACTACACATATATCCTTGTTACTACACTATCACAACACCAGAGTCAAGTACTGGACAATACTACACATATATCCTTATTCCTATAGTATTGCAATATATATTTAGTTCTATTAATTCAACAGACAGTGGTTCTGAAAATGAACCAAGTGCATAATTTGTTTCTCCTCGTTCACAGACGCTCAAGATGTAGAACGGAACTTCCCGGACCTCGAGCAGCGATTACAGGTACTTGTGCGACTGAAAGAGTGTCGTCGTGAATATCCTGCACTTTAGAAGAAGGTAGAAACTCTTCAGCCTTCAAGTGGAAGT